>JAQZBX010072638.1:0-15036 GCA_029593785.1 Cabassous unicinctus | reverse complement strand
TCAGTGGCTCTTACTGGGCTGCTTTCTTGGATGTTTCTAATCAGTGGCTCTTACTGGGCAATGTGGCAGAAGGGAATGCTGGCTGGAGAACCATAAAAGCCCAGTCCCTGTCCAAGAGAGCACATGATCCCCCTGGGGAGGTGACTCCAAAGGTGACAGAAAGACCAGCATAAACTGGCACCTTTCAGTGCTTTCTCTTACCCCACTTACATCTGCTCCTTTTACCAGGACATCAGAGCTGAGGGTGAGAGAGAATTTGCTCAACAAAGTCTCATTCAAAGGGTACTTCCCCGACTGTTACCCGGAGCAGGAGGGAATCAGGAGAAAGAGGTCCTTTCAGGAAGGTGCACATTCACTCACTGAGACCACAGATGCCAGAACTTCCCTGTCTACCACAGGGTCAAGCATGAGATGGGCAATTGCATCTTGGCTGCAGTGAGATGCTGCTGCCAGGACATGGGCAGGAAAAGGGAGGCCAGGGAGGGATGCGAGTCAGGAAAAGTGAGTGATGCAAAAACAGAACACACAGGCTTGGGGCCAAGA
Source organism: Cabassous unicinctus (assembly GCA_029593785.1). Lineage (NCBI taxonomy): Eukaryota > Metazoa > Chordata > Mammalia > Cingulata > Chlamyphoridae > Cabassous > Cabassous unicinctus. Next base: position 14,493 of record JAQZBX010072638.1, on the reverse strand, counting down.
GCTGCTTTAAAGGAAGGACACGGGACCAGTCTGATTCTTGCTGCCTGTGATCAGGAGGCAATGAGAGGGAAGAGCAAGGGTCTTGGACCTACACAGATATGGGCTCAACTTACAGCTCCAATAATGACTAGCTCTGATAATGACTGGGTTTTTAAAGTAATTCAGCTTCTGAAAGTTTCCTCACCTGGGAATGGTGAGGAAAATACTGGTTTGGAGAGTATATAAAGGAAAGCATGCAAAGCACCAAGCCTTACTTGAGTTCTCAGTTAACCATGAAGAAGAAGAAGAGGAGGAGGAGAGGAAGACGAAGAAGAAGGAGGAGGAGAAGAACAAGAAGAAAATGATGCTGATCATGATGATGATGAGGGAGATGATGAAGACTAATCACAATCTGCTCTGCCCTTCCTCCTGGGAATCTTTGGAAAACAAAATCTCCCTGATGACCACTATAGCTTTAGGGTATGTCAGCCAAGATATGGGGGAGCGATGACTCATAAATGTTTAGCTCCTGCTCTGTGTCATCTCACCTGCTTTCCCCCCTCATTTAATACTCATAAGAATCTTAGAAAATATGTCTTAACATCCATATGTTATGAATGAGAAAGCTGAGGTCAACGGGGTTAAGTCATTTGCTCAAAGTCTCATAGCAACTAAACTGCAGGGCCAGGTTTTGGTCCCAAGACTCCAGAGCTCACTGTTTTATGAGACTCCCTGCTTCAGAAAGGCAGAGGAAGCAGATTTCAGGGGCCAGGAAGTAGGCACAGATAGAACCTCCCTTCCTATTGAGAAACAAAGGCTTTCAAAAGAGTCCCTGAGAAGGTGCAGGCGGAAGTGCACATTGTGGTGTGAGCATCCAGGGGTTGAATTTGGCCATAGTCGTTCCTTCATTTGTTCAATTATTATTCATGCATTCACCAGCATTCACTGAGCCAGGCACTACTTCCAGGTCCTAAGGATACAGTGAGGAACTACACTGGTGAGATGAATGATAGGTAGCAACAATCTTGTTTGATAAGTCATGGGTTGTAAGTTATAGGGTATGGCAGCTGGCATCCAGGCAGGAAAGAGAAACCATACCGGTTATTTGCCAAAGAGAATTTAATCAAAAGAATTAACGAGGAATAATGAATTGTTAGCCAGGTAACTATAGGGGAAAGAGAAAACAATAAGTTTTCACAGATACAGCACCTCCAGAAGCAGCCACCACTCCTAAGACTGGGGACACAAAATCAAGAGGTTGGAATAAAATTTAGAAGCTTGAGGGCAGAGCCCCACAGAGGTGAAACTCGACCCTCTAAAAGTGGGCCCTCCCTTCCCAGCTGGTGGCTCTGTGCAGGGCGGGACTTCTGAGGCGGGTGTTTCTGAGGGAATACAGTGAAGTGCGTTTAGAAATCGATAGGGAAAACTGGGATCAACTTAGGCTGCTGGAACAAAGTGCTACTGCTTGAGGAGGAGAAGCAAGACTGTGGTAATCCACACAGGAACAGAAAAGACGCAGACAAGAAGTAAGCTGGAAGACGGAAGTGTCATCTTTCTCTGTCACCCTCGCAGCCTCCTTCTGGTTCCCTCTAGAACAGGGATCCAGCTGGCAAAGCAGAAATGTGGTTTTCAGGGTCCCATCACAAAGCAGTGGATAGAAGGGTGGGTTTGAAGTTGAGAGACAATGGGGAAGAAGAATAGAGACCCCAAACCTCGGATGACCTAGCTATGGCTTCCTGGAAGGCATGGCATCATTTTCAGAGGAGGGTCAGAATCTTGAAGGATGTGAGTGCGACCGGGTCAGAGGAGTAAAGGTTGATAGTGAAGTGAATTGTTTTAAGAAATGAAGGCAGAACTCACGAGAGAGAAACAGATAAAGAGACAGTGAGAGACAAAAGAGAATTTAGTTTATTATGGCAAGAACCAGAGTCCATGCCAGGGAGTGGGGAGGAAATGAGGTAGGAGAGTGGACAATGGATGGGCAGGGCAGATTCTCACTTGGTTGTGCTTTGGGCCACGTGCCTGGGTCTTGTGCTTTGGGTTTCAGGATTGGTGTTTGACCTGAGGACAATGAATTGGCCTAATTCATAGACTTACCACATTTTATCCTCACAGTTGTCCTGTGAATAAGACCTTATTGTCTTCACTTTAAAACTAAGGAAGTTAAGACTGAGAGAGATAAAAATCTCCCTGCCACGTTGTGCACCTCCAGCGGAAGCCGAAGCCATTCACCCCGTAAGTGGGAATGGTGAGCCTGGTGTTGTGTGGCGGTTAGCTTGAGGCCACACAGCTAGCAGGCAGGGGAGTTATGAGAAGGGCCAAAGCCTCCGACCTGTCCTAGGATCTCTTTTATTTCTCTGATGCTGGAAGGATTCTATATGTGGAAAGTTGAAATCACATGAATAGATAAACTCCCCGAGGAAGCAATATTTGAAATCTTGTCTCAAGAAGCCCCCTTTCTTCTGCATTGCCCCAATCCTTTGGAATGCTTGGGTCAAATGGGCCAAGGTTTGCATCAGTAAGACTTCCCAGTAGTTGTAGAATCAGCAGCTTCCCAACTCCAAAATCCATGGGTGTCTGGAGTCTGGAGATTACTTAGACATTTATAACACCTTCCGGGTCAAAGAAACCACTCGATGCCACTGGAACTTGGGGGCCAGCTACTGATTTTTCAGCTTGTTTTGGATTTTGCAAAATTCAGTCCTTGGTGCTTGTTATAGCTAATTTCACACTTTGCTGTCACTTGTTATTAGGTGAGAAAAAATAAAGGCCTGCTAGCAAATCCTCATTTAAGGAAGGAAAAATAAAAAACATGTTGGTTCTGGCATCACTTAGGGAAAGAAGCAATTACTGAGTAGATATTGCTGAGTGTAACTCATAACTTCAGGATCCAGAGAGGAATGGCATGGAGTGGTTGGGAAATTCTTCTGTTCCCACAGCATGGCGTGACTTCCAGTGATCTAATTTAACCACGTCCAGGTGACATCGTGTGGTGTCTTGCTTGGTACCCTGCATCATTCCAGGTGGGTGGCTTCTGAAATGACTTTAGTCAAACCCCATGGCTAATCCATCAGTGATTTACAGCATGGCTCTTGTTATAATTTAGGAATCTTATCCTCAGGTCTTTGCTGGCAGATGAAACATACCAAGCAATTTACAAGTAGCCATATCAGCTTTAGGTCTGCTGAGGCCCAGAACCCTAATGCTGGGGCATCAGGCAGCTCTGTAATAGGCTCAAGCTGGCCCCTTCATTTGCTGAGATACTTGCAAAGCAGGAGGTAGCTAAGGTGATGGGAGCTTAATATGATAAATGTCCTAAGTTTAGGGCACTGTGCTGAGCTCCAGAGACACAAAGACATAGAAGGCACATCCAGTACTCTCTAGGGCCCCCTAATCTGGTTGGGAAGACAGGTTGGATATAGAGAAAGATCAATCACCATAGAGAGCAGACAAATGCCAAATGACGGGGAGAAGCATTAAGTCCCTTCAGACCTGAAGAGGCCCGTCCAGAGCAGCTAGTCAGACTCCATCATTTTCAGAGGAGGAAATCAGAGCGGGGTACAGCTTGATTGAAATGAATGGACAGTTAGGGGCAGAACAGAGACCAGACTGAAATATCACGGTTCAGTTCTCGCCCATTTCCATTACACTATACCAAACACATCCATATATGTTATATCAATTTATGTGTGAAGTGTTGCAGCCTCATTTTATCCAGGCAGAGCATGTGGTTCAGAGAAGCTAAATGACTTGCCAAATTTCTACAGCTATTAAACAGAGCAGGAGCTGGAAGTCAGAGGCTGTTTGACTCCAAACCCCATGCTTTTGCCATTGTATCTTGCTGATGGATGGGGTGGTCAAGCAAAGCTTCAAAGCAGAGGTGGTGTTTGTGCTGGTCCTTTAAACAAAGAAAATAGCAGGCTGTGGAGGGAAGGGAATGAAGAATGCAGCGGTATTCAAGCAGGGGAAGAGCGGCTGGTAAGGAACTACCATTAGGTTGGGGGTGACGCACTCTCCTGGACAGAGCTGAGGTACTTTTTCTTAGATGGCCACCTACCTAAATCATTATGCAGGACATGAGCCAATAAATTAAATGCATACCAAAATGGGGGAGAAAAACCACTTGGTAACCCAGCTTCTTATTACAGGGAATCTGATGCTTGCCTACCAGTGAAATGTAATCCCTTTACTTGGCTCTCAGTCTCCCTGCATGGAAAAGGTGGGCGATGGTGGGTATTTGGGTACTTGAGAGTGAGTGTCACGATGGGCTGTGATTAGTCCAGGAGTTTTTCTAGGTCAGTGGTTCTCAAACTTGGCTGTCTTTGGAATCATATGGGGATATTTAGAAAATACTGGTATCCGGGACCCACCCCAGGTCATTTAAGTGTACAGCCAAGGTTGCAAACAACTGCTCTAGTTTATACCCCTCGTGCAGCTACTGTACAACTTCCTGCCTTACTTATACGTAGAGCTCTGCCTGCTTGAAAGCTGTCAGTACCCAGGTTTGCTGACTCTGGTCATTCATTTAATCATCACATCTTGACTCTGTTCTTATTACATCCTAAATGCTAGGTATTGGAGATTGAGTCAGTGGTGTGCAGGTAAATAATTAATAACCAGCTCTCTGGGAGGAAAACTGAAAGCCCTGATTTGTAGTGTTTGTTGATTTCTTTGGTGTAAAGGCTCCCACCATGGCCGATTTCAAGCTGGCAACGTGAACTCACTGAACTTGGCGTTAGGAGGAAATGTCAGAGCCCACCGGCTCCAGCAGACCCCTAGATAGAGTGATAACTGGAGTTCGCTCCACACCCTTAAGTCGGTCAGAGCCTAGCTGGGGGGAGATGTAGCTGTACGCGGTTAACTGAAGTCTCATATGAGAAGTGCTGGAGGGACAGAAGTAAATTAAGCCTGTCAGAGTCAGGGAAGTCTTCCAAGGGAGGCTTGTCGGAGCTGAGCTTCAAGGAATGAATAGTTGACTGGAGACAGACCTTAGAAATCAATTCTCTCAATTGCCTCCCTTTTGTTTTCCTCTAACGGGCTCCACATCCCCATGATGTCATTGGCAGTCAGTCAGCATCTGACCAGGCTGAGCTAACTGGTGTTACACATTGAGAAGATAGAATTCTGCCCAAGAGGAGAGAAATCATAACTCACGTAGTCTGTGCGGCATTAGATCAGTAATGCACATGGTTCCTTTTGGCTTTTTAGATGGGTTGTGGATAGCTGTGGGCCTCCAATTTCGATCCTCTGACCTGGCCCAATCCTACTGCAGAAGATAAAAAGAATCTGAAGCCCAGAGACTGGGAGTGGCTTGTGCTGGGGGCTCAGCGCTGGGATAAGAAGCCCGGCACCCTGCTTCCCAGTACAGTGTTCTCTCCACTCTGCCACAGGGTCTCTCATAAACATCACACAATTCCTGGGCAGCATTTTATTAATATACTAATATGAGAAACACCAGTTCATCTGCTTTCAACAAAAGGCTTCTGTGCAGAAAGGAAATCCAATCTTGTGTCTGAATTGCTCCTAATAAGCCTACAATTGGCAGCCCCAGTGATGACCCTCTCAGACTGTAATTGTGTGAAAAATGGATGCGTTTCCATAACCAAGAGAGAAGACCAGTTCTGCCCCCACTGGGTATGTGGCTAATAATCTCATTAAGCCATAAATGAAATTAGCGGAGCTTCCTGCCTTGGCAGGCAGGGAATATCAGGTAAGTTTATTTCATGGAACATCTAGGAAACCAACTGTTCATTACCTTAGAGAATTCCTCCCTGCTCGATTAGGGTCTCCTGGGGGCCAGATCCCTTGGGCTGGCTCTGAGCATCCCACTTATGTGATATTGCCAAAGGCATAGCAGGCACTTGCTCCACGTAGAGGTGGTGGGCTACTTGGGGTCACTTCAGGAATGTGTGTGTGTGTGTGTGTGTGTGCATGCATGTGTGCAGGTGTGGCAATAGGTCCTGGAGGATCTGGGGACAGTGGCTCATGTGAGTAATGCCTGGGAATTAGGGACCCTGGGTCTCTGTCCTGGCTTCTCCCAACTGGCTGACCTTGAATGAGTCACTTCCCCTCTCTGATGTCTTTACTTTATCATAAAGCAAAAGAGAAGTGTGTGGATGCTGAATCTATGAGGTGCTTTCTAGATCCATCACTCTGGTCTTAGTGGCTACACAACACTCAGGTAATGGGGAAATTTTTTTTTCTCCTCAAATGTAGACACAGGACTTCACACCCATGAACTCATAAAAACAAAGATTAATCCTTTCGTTATAGGGGCAGCCCTGCTTAACTGCATCACAAACCATCCTTGTGTTTTAGATACTGGTTGAGTTGGAATCTAGAGAATCCTATGCTCCCAGAGCTGGGTTCTTTATCCCCTTATTCTTTTGATCCTAATAACCCAGAAACTTGGGGTTAGGATTTTTGTAGTGTTCCTTGCATTCTATCACATATATTCTTTGAATTATAGTTAAGTGTGTGGAAAATTATTGTGTGCGTTTAATGCTTTGGGAGAGATGTTGGGTAGTGGCCCACCTATTTCCTCTCAAAATCCTCTAGGCAAAATTCATCCCTCCCTCCCTCCTTGCTATACCCACAGCACTTGGTTCATGCTTCTCACAGAACTCTTCTCACGTCACACTCTGCTCCGTTTTCTATGTGTCCATCCCCTCCCAGAAACCGAGTGCTCCCAGGGCAGAAACCAAATCTCACTCATCTCAGGGTCCCCATTTCCACTGTGTCTGGCTCATAAATGTTTGCACAACTGAATTGAGTTGTGCTCCTTCTGGGAAGACAGAAGTAGCCAGCTAGTTTACAATTTATCTTCAGTGCCTGTCAGTCTTTGACAGGACATTTTCCTTCGAAAGGTAATTGATCTCAACTGTGCCTATGCTTCAGCCATCTCCTTGAGTCCAGGGTATTCCCAATCCTATAAATATCAGCTCTGAGACTAATTCCAAGACTCAATCCCAACTGCCTGATGAACATTTCAAAACAGAAAGAAAGCCTGCATTTATTGAGCATTTATCAGTTGTCAGGCAATTCCATATGTCTCACTTGTTAGAGCAACCAGTATTCATTTTCTCTTTTTGCAGGTGAGGAAGTGGAGGGTCAGGGAAGTCCTGGGACTTAGCCAGTCATACAACAATTAAGAGGCAGAACTGGGATTTGAACCCAGGTTTGTCTGGCTCTTTTGACCATATGCTACAGCATTTCTGGATGTCCAGATGTAACTTCAAGGTCAACATACATAAAACCAAACTCCCCACTTTCACCCCCAAATAGATGCCTCTTCCCTCATCCTTATTCGTTGAGGTACCAGACAATAACCTCAAAGTCAGTTTGGGTTCCTGCCTCTCCTTCACTCCTTTGAGCCAGTTGCTCACTAGTTGTCCTTGTCACTATCTCTGGAAGTGCCTCTTTCCTTTCTATTACCACTGTCCCTTTCCTAGGTTGGGATTTTACCACTTCATGCTTGGGTTACTGCAAGTGTCTCCTAATTGGCCTCCAGGTTTCCTGTCTGTCTCTTTAATTTGTCCTGCTCTCCACTGTAAGACAAGTTTTTCTAAAATGTTATTTTGAATATTTCACTTTCTTGATCAAAGTCTTTCCAGTGGTTCCATCTATAGAATTGAGCACAAACACCTACAATGAGAAAAACAAAACCAAACAGCATCATTTGAATTTCTAGTAATGGGCTAGGAGTTTTAATTATGATATTGCTATTTAATCTTCAAAACAAACATCTGAGTAGGTCCTTCCACATTACTGCTGAGTGAACTGAAGCTCAAAGGGGTTGGCTTCTTTGTGTAAGAGCATGCTGGTAGCAAGTGGTGGGTGTAGCATTAGGACCTTAGTAAGTCTACCACAAAAGGGCATATTCTTTCCACCATCTCATGCCCCTCCTTAGCCTGATATTGAAGAAACCTTTCCCAGCCTGGCCCTGATCTCCTTTCCCACATATTTCCCACGAATCTACCCAGATGGCACAAGTCCATCTGTCCCGCAAGCACCTCTGTCATCGTGTAATGTCATTCTTCTGCAGCATCCTACCTCCCTGACCCTGGATGTCCACTTTCTTGCTGTGCTTAAAACAGTCTTTTGATGCTTAGCTGGCAGTTCTCACCCTCCCTGAGACCTTCTTCCTCCCTAAGCTCAAAGAAATCTCTCCCTGCTCTTGAACTTCTTTACTACTCATTTTACCCTCAGCTGATATTGCTCTGTTTAATCATCGTGTCACACTAGTGAGAGAAAGAGCTTCAAATCAAGACAGACATGGATTACATTTTAGGTTGGATTCCCTAGAAGCAGTCTCTAAGGAGAGAATTCTGTATAAGTGATTTAGTATGGAAAAACTAATAAAGGGCTGGGGAAAGCAGGACAGAGAAGGGGAGAGAGAAGCCAGGCAAAGGGACAATTTGGGGCAAAGTCCTGTCTCAGCGTGATCCCTCAGGGGGGGCTCTGAGTGGAAGTCACACCTTAGAGTGTAAATTCTACCTGAGGGTTGGTGGAATTTACAAGCAAGCTTTCTGGGCTTTTATGCTCCCAAGCAGTCATTGGTAAAGGATCACCCTGCTAGGACTTAACTCCCAGGCCCTTATAGCGCTCTGGGACAATGGCAAAGTGGATCCAGTACCCCAGGACAGGCCTTTGGAGGGAGCAGCAGAAGCAGGCCATTAGAAGAAAAAAACAAAACAAAAAAGCTGGAGGAGAGGTATATAGAATTAATAAAGAGGAACCTAAGCAGACCTGAGCGGAGCATAGCATTGTCTGCTAAGTTGTTATCACTGTTTTACAAGTTTCTTACTCTCTCAGAGACTCAGTTTCTCCAACTGCAAAATGGGATTAACACCTACTTTGTGGTAGGATAAAATGACTGACACATAGAAGTCAGTTAATGTTAGTTCTTTTCTTTGTAAAGAGCCTTATATTTTGTATATCTGTATAGATCCCATACAATTCCATCCCACCCCATCCCACCACACCATCCCATCTCGTCCCATCCTAGTGTATCCTTATAAGTGCTATATTCTTTCTCACATGCTCTCCCTCCTAATTCTCCTCTGGCTTATTGTGCTCTTACTACCTTTTAAATCTCACTTCAAATGTTACTTCCTCTAGGAAGTTTTCTTTAATTCCCAGGCTCGTTCATATTACCCCTTACTTCCTTCACAAATTATATGCTGCCATAGAACCTTGACATTTCTTTAATTTTTGGCACTGATCATTGTTTATAATTATATTTGTCTTATTATTTATTAAAATCAGTCCCCATTTCTATTAGAAGAGATTGTTATTTTGATCACTTTATTCCTGGAGCCTAAAGATTTATTGGATGAAGAGATGAATGACTGAAAGAATGAGCAAATATAAATAATAAGCCTGTTGCAATTAAAGCAGAATTCTCTGGGCTGCTCCTTGGCACTTTCACTTAGCATGTGCTCAATAAATGCTTTTTGGTTGGACGGTTGATGGATTAAAAGACATTGGAATAGGATTCCTAGGCCTGTGTCTCAGTCCAGGTTTATTACTGACTGTGTGTCCTCTTAGGCAAGTCAGCATCCCTTTGGTTCTCAGGTTCCCCAAATGTCAAATGAGAGTGTGGAACATGATGGTCTTTTTAAAATTGTTCACTGGGACATTTTTATATATTTTAACCTTTTTTTTTTCTTTTTTACAAATACTCCCCTCTCCCCCCCTTTGCCAGTAAATTTTAATGTGCTTTCTATCTCTGTGAATTTGCTATTTCTAGTCTTCTCTTATAAGTGATATCATACAATTTTTGTCCTTATGTGTCTTGCTTGTTTCACTGAGCATAATGTTCTCAAGATTCTTCCATGATTGCAGTATGTCTCATAACTTCCCTTTTTCTTATGGCCGAATGATATTCCATTGTGTGTGTACCACAATTTGTTTATCCATTCATTTGCCAATAGACATTTAGGTTGTTTCCGGCTTGTGGCTATTGTGAATAAAGCTGCTATAAACATTGATATACAAGTATCTGTTTGCGACCCTATTTTCACTCTTTTGGGGTATGTACCTAGAAATGGGATTGCCAAGTCAAATGGCAATTCTATATTTGACTTTTTGAGAAACCACCAATTGCTTTCCACAGTGGCTGCACATTTTACATTTCTACCAACAATGCACTAGCCTTTCAATTTCTCTACATCTTAAAGAACGCTTATTTTCTGTTCTTTTAATGATAGCCATCCTTGTGGTTGTGAAGTGGTATCTCTTTGTGGTTTTAATTTGCATTTCCCTCATGGCTAATGATGTTGATCATTTTTTTCATGTGTTTAATGGCCATTTGCATATCTTTTGGAGAAATGTCTATTCAAGTCCTTGGTCCATTTTTTAATTGGATTGTTTGTCTTTTTGTTGTTGATTGGTAGGAGTTCTTTATATATTCTTATATCTAATATATACCATATTTAATATACAGTTTGAAACTATTTTCTCCCATTCTGTAGGTTGTCTTTTCACTTTCTTTATAATTTCCTTTGATGAGCAACAGTTTTTTATTTTGATGAAATCAGATGTATCTATTGTTTCTTTTTTTGCTTGTGCTTTTGGTATCATATCTAAGAATTCATTGCCAAGTCATGAAGATTTGCCCTTATGTTATCATCTAAGAATTTTATAGTTTCAGCTCTTATATTTAGGTCCTAGATCCATTTTTTTTCTGTTTGTTTGTTTACATAAATGTTATTTGTTATATATATATGTATACATTTTATAAAGGTGCCTAGATTACCCAAATATTACTCAGAAACTACAGGGATTCCCATGCTCTCCTCCGCCCACACCCCCAACAACCCCCCACACAACCATTCCCCATCCACGTGGTACTACACCCGCAATGGGTATACCCTTGATCCATTTTGAGTTGATTTTTGTATATGGTATGAGGTAGGGGTCTAACTTCATTCTTCTGCATGTGGATATCCAGTTTTCTCAATACATTTGTTGAGGAGATTATTCTTTCCTTGCTACATTTACTTAGCTCCCTTGTCAAAAATCAGTTGGCTCCCTGAATTTACTTAGTACCCTTGTCAAAAATTAATTGGCTGTAGATGTATGGATCTTTTTCTTGGCTTTCAATTCTGTTCCACTAATCTATTTGTCTGTGTTTATGCCAGTACCACATTGTTTTGATTACTGTTGCTTTATAACACAATTTGAAATTGGGAAGTATGATGCCTCCAACTCTATTCTTCCTTTTCAAGATTGTTTTGGCTATTTGGGACCCCTTACAATTCCATATAATTTTGAGGGTTGATTTTCCATTTCTTCAAAGAAGGGTACTGGAATTTTAATAAAGATTGCTTTGAATTGTGTATTGCTTTTGGTAAAATTAACATATTAACAATGTTAACTCTTCCAATCCATGAACATGGGGTTACTTGCCATTCATTTAGGTCTTCTTTAATTTCTTCTAGCAGTATCTTGTAATTTTCAATATAGAAGTCTTTTGTATCCTTAGTTATGTTTATTCCTAGATATTTTATTGTTTTAGATATTATTATAAATGGAATTGTTTTCTTAATTTCCTCTTTATATTGTTCATTGCTAATGTGCAGAAACTCAATTGTTTTTTTTGTACATGTGTTTCTCTTGTACCCTGCAACTTTGCTGAATTCATTTATTAGCTCTATTAGTTTTCTTGTGGAATCCTTTGGGTTTTATATATATATAAGATCATGTTGTCTGCAAATAGAGATAGTTTTACTTCTGCCTTTCCAATTTTGCTAGATTTTATTTCTTTTTCTTGGCTAATTTCTCAGGCAAGAACTTCTTTTTACAATATTGAACAACGGTGGTGAAAGCAGCAACCTTGTTTTGTTCCTGATCTTAGGGGAAAGACTTAAGTATTACACCACTGAGTATGATACTAGCTGTGGGTTTTTCATAAATGGCCTTCATCATGTTGAGAATATTTCCTTCTGGGTATTGTTTTAATCAAGAAAATGTGCTGAAATTGTGGGACGATTTGACAGGCAGGGATCAACTGTCTCACAAAAAACAATGGATAAAGAGCCCAAAGCAGGCCAAGGGACCTGCTTTGGGGGTCAGCAGACTAGGACAGTGCTTCACAACTCCCAGGAGGGAGAGGGACAGAGAGACAAAGAACCTGAAACAACAATGTGAGTTACCAAACCCCCATGGCAGCAGGGAAGGGCTCCCCTCCCCTATCCCCAAGATTTTAAGCTGGGGTAAAACCCCTCGCTCTCTGCAGCCAACTGAGAGGGGAACAGACATCTTCCTCCCCATCAGCTATTACAAAGAAAAAGGGAGGGGGAGTCAGGGGGCTTTTCTTCAGTGAATTGGCAAGCAGAGCCCACTTTGAATCTTGGCTCTGGCCAGACCAAAACACAGGAAAACAGACAGAAATACACCTCTGTGGAAAGTTGTGCTGACGAGTACCATCTGCTGGCTGGGCTGGGAATTGCATGGACAAAAACTTGTTGGTACTCTCTGTACTCTAACTTCTGAGAAAAAATCTGTGCCCCATTAGTGAGTCCCTGGTACAATTTTGATAAGTTAAGCTAAGCAATTTTAAAGACTTAGAATAAGTCAAACCAAATATCAAAGAAGAGCTATGAAAAAAAAAAAATAGACAAGAGAAAGAAATTGACCATCAGAGTAAATTCACCAACATATTCAGATGCCTAGAGATCAGCAAAAAATTATAAGCCATACTCGACAGGAAGAGATGGCCGGCCAAAGAAATAAACCAAATATCCTGAAGAGATACAATATTTAAGACAATTAATCAATGATAATCACACAACTCTCCTAAATCAATTTAAAGAATTGAAAGAAAATATTACTTAAGAGATAAAGGATATTAAGAAGACACTGGGTGAGCATAAAGAACAATTTGAAAGCCTGCAAAGGAAGTAAGAGACCTTATGGGAATAAAGGACATGGTAGATGAAATTAAAAATATATTAGAGGCACATAAGAGCAGATTTGAAATGCTTAAAGGCAGAATTAGTGATTTCAAAGACAGTACATCTGAACTGGAAAAGACAGGAGAACAGAAAGAGAAGAGAATGGAAAAAATGGAACAGGATCTCAGGGAATTGAATGATAATGCAAAACACACAAACATATGCATTATCAGTGTCCCAGAAGAAGAAGAGAATGGAAAAGGGGCAGAAAGAATATTTGAGGAAATAATGACTGAAAACTTCCCAACCCTTATGAAGGACATAAATATCAATATCCAACAAGAAAAACACATCCCAAACAGAATAAATCTGAATAGACCTACCCCAGGACACCTACTATTCAGAATGACAAATATCAGAGATAAAGAGAGGATTCTGAAAGCAACAAGAGAAAAGCAAAGCTTCACATACAAGGGAACATCGGTAAGATTAAGTGCCGACCTCTCATCAGAAATCATGGAGGAGAGAAGAAAGTGGTATGATGTATTTAAGGTACTGTAGCCGTTGGCCAATTTAATGTAATTATGAATTCCAAAAATATAATTGGATCATGCTTGTAAACTGATCTGTTAATCTGGGCATGATTAAGTTATGATTAGGGCGTTGACTGGGCCACATCAGTAGGGCATTGAGCCCCACCCCTTCGTGGGTGGGGAATCAAATATAAAAGGCATGGCAAGAACAGAAGTGAAGCAGTTTTGAGCAGCAGTTTTTTGAGAAGCAGTTTTGATGTTGGAAAGAAGGCTCCAGGAGAAGAGAAGCTAGCCGTTCACCTGATCGTCTACAGCTGACCTTGTGGAGGAAACAGGAGCTAAGCCCGGAGAGAAACGCAGCCCTGGGAAGAGAGGAACCCCAGAAGCCTGAACACTGGCAAACGCCAGCAGCTGTCTTGCTCTAACACTTGGCAATGGACTGTGGTGAGAGAAGAAACTTAACACTTTATGGCCTGGTATCTGTGGACTTCTACCTCAAATAAATACCCTTTATAAAGACCAACCCATTTTTGGTGTTTCACATTAGCACCCCTTTGGCTGACTAATACAGGTACTGAAAGAGAAAAACTGCCAGCCAAGAATTCTGTATCTGGCAAAGCTGTCCTGCAAAAATGATGGTGAGTTCAAAGTCTTCACAAACAAAAACTGATAGAATATGTTACCAAAAGACCAGAATTACAAAAGATTCTAAAGGGAGTTTTTTTCCTGAAAGGAAAAAACAAGGGCAAGAAACTTGAAGAAGAGTATAGAAATGAAGATTTTTAGGAAGGGTAAATTAAAGGGTAAAAATTCAGACAAAAGTATGATATGACAACAGAAAGCTAAAGGACAAAATGGACTAAGTAAGTAATGCCTTTATAATAATAACATTGAATGTTAATGGCTTGACTCTCCAATCAAAATACATAGAGTGATAGAATGGAGTAAAAAAAAAAAAATGAGCCATCAGTAAGTTGTCTGCAAGGGACTCACCTCAAATGTAAGGACACAATCAGGTTAAAAGTGAAAGCGTGGTGGGAGTAGATGTGGGTCAAGTGGTTGAGCTGCTGCCTCCCACTAGG
>JAQZBX010072637.1:0-15040 GCA_029593785.1 Cabassous unicinctus | reverse complement strand
AGACAGAAATCAGGGGAATATGTGTGGGAATGGATACTAAGGGTATGGGATAATGGTGGAAGGAATATAAAGTTGGATCAGGCTGAATTTATTGATATGGGCCCACTAAGCAGAAATTCTGGATTCAACGCTGTAGTTCGAGGGGTTAGAAAGGGCTCTAACAGTTTGTTTGGGTGGCTGACTGAAGCATGGACCAAACAATGGCCTAGCATGTCTGATGTTGAGATGCCAGATTTGCCCTGGTATACAGTAGACAAGGGGATTCAAAGGCTTAGTGAGACTGAAATGCTAGAATGGATTTACTATTTGAGACCTGCCCACCCACCCCAGGAATGTCCAGAGGACACACCTTAAACCAGGACTGTGAAGAATAAATTTGTAAGACTAACTCCACCTTCTCTGAAGACCTCTGTGGTTGCTCTTCTCTGGAGTCCAGATATTACTGTAGGGAGGGCTGTAATGGAATTGGAATCCTTAAACATTATGGGGATGATCGGATCTCGGTCTGGTAAAAGTCAAGTATCGGCACTCAATCGCCAAAGCAAGGTGAGCGTGGCTACAGCAATGAAAGACAGATTCAAAACAGCACACAGAATAGTCTGAGTCGCACGGAGTTATGGCATTGGCTAATAGATCATGGGGTACCTAGAAGTGAAATACATGGGCAGTCTACTAAATTTCTTCTGGATCTGTATAAGCAGAAGAGTTCTAGGACGAGTGAACAAAACCTTAACTCAAATTACAGACGCAGAGAATCACGGCCCCTTAATCAATTCCCAGACTTGAAACAGTTTACAGACCCACAGCCACTTGAATGAGGAGAAGGCCAGGTCCCCTTGGGGAAGGATCCTGTTAAACTGCCAAAAATTTATACCGTTAATCTTCCTCCCACCTTTCCCCAGGGAGACCTACACCCTTTTGCCAGAGTAACTGTGCTTTGGGGAAAAGGAAATGATCAGAAATTTCGGGGATTATTAGACACTGGCTCAGAAGTCACATTAATTCCAGGAGACCCAAAACGTCACTGTGGTCCACCAGTCAGAGTAGGGGCTTATGGAGGTCAGGTGATTAATGCAGTTGTAGCTCAGGTCCATCTCACAGGGGGTCCAGTGGGTCCCCAGACCCATTCTGTGGTTATTTCCCCAGTTCCAGAATGCATAATTGGAACAGACATACTCAGTAACTGGCAGAATCTCCACATTGGATCCCTGACTTGTGGAATGAGGGCTACTATGGTTGGAAAGGCCAAGTGGAAACTTCTAGAACTGCCCCTGCCTAGCAAAATAGAAAATCAAAGGCAAAACCGGATTCCTGGAGGGATTGCAGAGATTAGTGGCACCATCAAGGATTTGAAGGATGCAGGGATGGTGATTCCCACCACATCCCCATTCAACTCTCCTATTTGGCCTGTGCAGAAAACAGATGGATCTTGGAGGATGACAGTTGATTATCGTAAACTTAACCAGGTGGTGACTCCAATTGCAGCTGCTGTCCCAGATGTGGTATCATTGCTTGAGCAAATCAACACTTCCCCTGGTACCTGTATGCAGCTGTTGATCTGGCAAATACTTTTTTCTCAATTGCCATTAGTAAGGACCACCAGAAACAGTTTGCTTTCAGCTGACAAGGCCAGCAGTATACCTTCACTGTCCTGCCTCAGGGGTATATGAACTCTCCAGCCCTATGTCATAATATTGTCCGCAAGGACCTTGATCGTCTCTCCCTCCCACGAGACATCACACTGGTCCATTATATTGATGATATCATGTTGATAGGACCTACTGAGCAAGAAATAGCAAAGACTCTAGATTTATTGGTAAGGCATTTGCGTGAGAGAGGATGGGAGATAAATACAACAAAAATACAGGGTCCTTTCACATCAGTGAAATTTCTAGGTGTCCAGTGGTGTGGGGCCTGTCGAGATATCCCTTCTAAAATAAAGGTTAAGCTGTTGCACCTGGCCCCTCCTACGACCAAAAAAGAGGCACAATGCTTAGTTGGCCTCTTCGGATTTTGGAGACAACACATTCCTCATTTGGGTGTGCTACTCCGGCCCATTTACCGAGTGACCAGAAAAGCTGCCAGTTTTGATTGGGGACTGGAACAAGAGGAGGCTCTGCGACAGGTCCAGGCTTTACAAGCTGCACTACCACTTGGACCATATGACCCAGCAGATCCAATGGTGCTGGAAGTTTCAGTGGCAAATAGAGATGCTGTCAGGAGCCTTTGGCAGGCCCCTTATAGGGGAATCACAACGCAGACCCTTAGGATTTTGGAGCAAAGCCTTGCCACCCTCTGCAGATAACTACTCCCCTTTTGAGAAGCAGCTTTTAGCTTGGGCCTTATAAAGTGTAAGTGGTATATACGAGATAGGGCTCAAGCAGGTCCTGAAGGCACAAGTTACATGAGGAAGTAGCCCAAATGCCCATGGTCACCACCCCTGCCATGTTACCTTCTCTTTCCCAGCCCACAGCTTTGGCCTCTTGGGGAGCCCCTTACTATCAGTTGACTGAGGATGAGAAAACTCGGGCCTGGTTTAGAGATGGTTCTGCACGATATGCAGGTACCACCCAAAAGTGGACAGCTGCGGCACTGCAGCCCTTTTCTGGACATCCTTGAAGGATAGTGGTGAGGGCAAATCCTCCCAGTGGGCAGAATTTCGAGCAGTGCATCTAGTTGTTCATTTTGTTTGGAAGAAGAAATGGCCAGAGGTGCATTTGTACATTGATTCATGGGCTGTTGCCAATGATTTGGCTGGATGGTCAGGGACTTCGAAGGAACATGATTGGAAAACTGGTGACAAGGAGGATGGGGAAGAGGTATGTGGATAGACCTTTCTGAGTGGGCAAAAAAAAAATGAACATATTTGTGTCCCATGTGAATGCACACCAGAGGGTGACGTCAGCAGAGGAAGAGTTTAATAATCAAGTGAATAAGACGATCCACTCTGTGGCTAAAGATCAGCCTCTTTCCCCAGCCACTCCTGTCACTGCCCAATGGGCTCATGAACAAAGTGGCCATGGAGGTAGGGATGGACATTATGCATGGGCTCAGCAACATGGAGTTCCCCTCACCAAGGCTGACTTGGCTACAGCCACTGCTGAATACCCAATCTGCCAGCAGCAGAGACCCACACACAGGCCCAGATATGGCACCATCCCTTGAGGTGACCAGCCCACTACCTGGTGGCAAGTTAACTACATTGGGCCACTACCACCATGGAAAGGGCAGCGATTTGTTTTAACTGGAATAGACACATACTCTGGCTATGGGTTTGCATTTCTGGCATGCAATGCTTCTTCCAAAACTACCATCTGCGGACTTACTGAATGTCTTATCCACCGCCATGGCATTCCACACAGCAATGCTTCTGATTAAGGAACCCATTTCACAGCAAATGATGTGCGGGAATGGGCACATGCCCATGGAATTCACTGGTCTTACCATGTTCCCCATCACCCTGAAGCAGCTGGATTAATAGAATGGTGGAATGGCCTTTTAAAGACTCAATTATGGTGCCAACTAGGTGGCAATACCTTACAGGGCTGGGGCAATGTTCTCCAGGAGGCTGTGTATGCTCTAAATCTGTGTCCTCTCTATGGTGCTGTTTCTCCCATAACCAGGATTCATGGGTCCAGGAATCAAGGGGTAGAAATGGGAGGGGCACCACTCACTATTACCCCTAGTGAGCCACTAGGAAAATTTTTGCTTCCTGTCCCTGCAACCTTAAGCACTGCTGGTCTACAGGTTTTAGTCCCAAAAGGAGGAGTGCTGCCACCAGGGAACACAACAATGATTCCACTGAACTGGAAGTTAAGACTGCCACCTGGCCAGTTTGGGCTTGTCTTACCTGTGAATCAACAGGCAAAGAAGGGAATTACTGTACTGGCTGGGGTGATTGATCCTGACTATCAAGGGCATATAGGACTACATCTACATAATGGGGGTAAAGAAGAGTTTGCCTGGAATGTAGGAGATCCTCTAGGGTGTCTCCTAGTATTGCCATGC
Organism: Cabassous unicinctus; assembly: GCA_029593785.1. Lineage (NCBI taxonomy): Eukaryota > Metazoa > Chordata > Mammalia > Cingulata > Chlamyphoridae > Cabassous > Cabassous unicinctus. The sequence continues at coordinate 11,032 of JAQZBX010072637.1, read as the reverse complement.
CCTGTGATTAAAGTCAATGGAAAACTGCAACAAATCAATTCAAGCAGGACTAGCAATGGCCCAGAATCTTTGAGAATGAAAGTTTGGGTCACCCCACCAGGCAAAGAACCATGGCCAGTGAAGTGCTTGTTGAAGGTAACGGGAACATGGAATGGGCAGTGGAAGAAGCTAGTGATAAATATGAACTTCGAACACGTGACCAGTTACAGAAACGAGGACTGTAATAGTCATGAACCCTTCTTCCTTGTTTTGTTATGAGTATGATTGTACATATACACAAAATGAATTTCTTTGTTTTCTTCCCCAAACTTTTCCCCTATCATATGAAAAGTTGTATTAATTTCACGTCATAATATTTAAGGATGTCAAGTTTAAGAGTGAATATTACCCAAGGACTTGCACCCTATTCTGTGGGGAATTAATGCATTTCCGGTTTTAAGCAGGGGAGTTGAACATTGTTAGGCAGAAATATGTATGTATGCTTGTCTGTTATTGTTTTTACTTAGAGACTAAGTATGGTTTAGGGTAATATGTATGGTTGCTGAGTTGACAAGGGGTGGACTGTGATGGTTAGGCTAATGTGTCAACTCGGCCAGGTAATTGTGTCCAGGTGTTAGGCCCAGCAAGCACTGGGCTAATTGTAATACAAGAGCATTTATGGACTTCGATCACCAGTGAGTTTACTGCATGGATGGCTGATTACATCTGCATCAATCAGGGAGGTTGCATCAGCAATGTGTGATGCTTTTATCCAATCAGTTGAATGCCTTAAAAGGGGAAGTGATTTCAACATTCAGAGAGAATTTCCCAGCTTGTCTTGGACAGCCATCTTCTCCCAGAAACTCATCATGGACCTTTCATCAGACTTTCATCAGAGTCCCTGGCTTGTAGCCTGCCTGCGGAACCTGGACTTGTGCATCCCCATGGTCGCGTGAGACACTCTTATAAAATCTTAAATTATTGACAGATATTTCCTGTTGTTCTGTTTCCCGAGAGAATCCTGACTAATACACATGTCCTTAAATTCTTTTATGTGACATAACCAAGAACCTAGAAGTCCAGAACCCAGAGTGTTCTGCTAACAGCTGCAATGGAAATTTGCTTTCTTGTTCATTTTATTCATTTTGTTGTCAAAACCCTGATATTTAGTAAGTGGTCATAATGCCAGTCCCTACTTCCTATTGTACCTTTGAAGAAAACCACAAAACCAAACCAGATAGGAATGTGGTTTGGTGAGGAAATAAATGTCCATTCCAAAACCACATGGCCAGCTCAGAAGTGAACAGTACTTGCAGGATCCATTTCATTCTCTTAAATCCAGAGAACACAAACCTCCTATTTGTCATAGTAGACAATGTCAGAATTAAATATGTGTATACTTCCTATCTAAATGTTTATCCTGCTTTGCTAAGCAAGACTTGCTGCCCTGAATAGTCTGCAAGGGCACTGTGCAATTCAAGCAGTACTCATTCCCCTTCCCTCTGGACTGACAATAAAAACAGGAAATCAATATTCTTTTTATAAAGAAGATGCTTTGTTCTTTTGACTACCTTCGTATCTTCCCCATACCAGCACTGGAATACTATAGCATCATCTTTCTTGTCCTATACCAGTCATTCTTTTCTCTGTCCCAACAATATAAATATAGTACAAAACTCTAAAATTCTATACTTTCTCTAATTCATATAAATGCCATGTAAATGCCACAGGCAAAACACATCACACAAACCACTTCTTAAAATATATACATTTAAAGACAATGTTTCATTATTTGGATTAAACATATCATAGCTTCAGAAAGAAATTTAATTATACTGTGTCAAAGCATTTATTTTTAATCATTCCAGTGGTATAATTTCTGCTCATTTATAATGTACTCCAAATCAGAATTGGAGAGTATACATCATTCAATTAAAAAACTTAAAAGGAAATAAAGAAAAGAAATCCTTCTGACAAAACTTCTCTCTGGAATGAAATGTTTCTTCTCTTCCTCTCCTCAGTGTACTGACATTAGTGTTTGACAAGATATACTAGTTTATTCAATAATGTAAGGTTCTAATTTTTAAAGAACATATTAGAAATTTAACTTCATTTTCTATTTTCAAACTGTGAGGTAGAAGATTCTAGTCTGAAAAACACAAGTAAGTGAAGTTGCTATAATGGTAATCTGAGATCCTTGTTTTGCTGTGATGAGAGCTATCACCAAACTATAAATTGTTTAAAGAGATATATGTTCTTTAGTTATAGTCCCTAGATTCATTGCTATTTTGATGATCTGAAGACTGATATATATGAGCAAGAATTTATTGCACTAAGAAAATGCTTTCTTTTAAGAGGTAACAGATATGAGATTCTACAAGAGTTATATTTAAGGGAGGATTAAACATACAGATTTTCCACAAAATATGCAAACTAATGACTAGACAGTTTGATTTTCAAAATAGGAAGAAAAAAATTATCTCTTATTTCCTCCCAGAGTAACCTAGTACTTTATAAATACGTGCCAGTTAAAAAAATTATTGCCTGTCACTTCAAAATCATTTGTGGTACTTGAGCTGGACTCTGTAAACATTTCTTTGTCAACAGAGACCCTGGAGGGTCACTGCAAGGCATAGAAGAGGAAGAGGCTTCTCTTTCTTGGTCCTTGGGGCTTTTTCTTCCTCTTACAGCATGGCTGCCAGTCGTGTGAAGTAGAGCCAGTGGCACTTATCCTCAAGCAAGTTTTTCTGGCATCACAGCAGTTGGATTCTTGTGAACAAGCTCTGGCATGCTACACCCTAATGGGCAGCTTCCTGCCTGCCAGTGCTGGCCCACCAGCACCTAACCAAGTAGCTTTATGTTCACCAGCTCTGGCCCATAGGCAACCCAGAGAGTGGCTGCTGCTGCTGCTGCTTCTTTTTTTCCTTCCAATACACTTTTTTTTTTTAATAATTTTTTTATTTTTTAATTTTTTTTTTTCTGAAAGATACTTAGATTACATAAAATGTTACATAAAAAAATATAAGGGATTCCCACACATCCCACTCCCCACACCTCCCACTTTTCCCCACATTAACAACTTCTCTCATTAGATTGGTATATTCATTGCAATTGATGAACACATTTTGGAGCACTGCCACTAAGGATGGATTATAGTTTACATTGTAGTTTACACTCTTTCCCACTCAATTCTATAGGTTATGGCAGGATATATAATGGCCTGTATCTGTTGTTGCAATGTCATTCAGGACAATTCCGAGTCCTGAAAATGCTCCCATATTATACCTCTTTTCCCTCTCCCTGCCTTCAGCACCTCCGGTGGCCACTGTCTCCACATCAGTGATATAATTTCTTCCATTGCTAGAATCACAATAAGTCTATAGTAGAATATCAGTAAGTCCGCTCTAGTCCATATTTTATTCCCCAATCCTGAGGATTCTGGGATGGTGATGACCACTACACCTCTAATTGAAAGGGGGCTGCGATTCCCTATGGCTGATGGACGGGACTCTCCTGTTTGCAGCTGTAGACTCTCTCGGTTTCTTGGTATGGTGGTTGTCCATCCTCACTTCCTTGTTAGTTGTCCTGGGTGAGTCCAATGAACTGGAGAGTAGGTGTTGCAACCATGCTGAGGCCCAGGGCCCAGCTGGCACATGGACAGCCCAAAGATTCAAGTTTCTTGGACGTACACCTACCCACTCCAGCACCAACTATAGGTGCAAATAGAAGGGACAGAAGAGGCATGTGTAGGGATGTCACAACTGAGTCCAACTCTGTCACAGTCAGGAGCACAAACTCCAAAGTAGGGCCCACTGGCAAGGCACCAAACTCCAGAGCTATCTGCCATGATCCTAGGACCTGGTTGTCTTCAGAGCCCTCAGAAGCCCCAATATTTGGGGTAGTATCTACTTTGGCAGTGAGAGTGGCTTCTTAAAGAACAACCTATGGCACATCAAACTTCTCCAGAACCACAGGAGGTAGCTTCTTGTGAACCTGCTCCAATCCACAGAAGCCTCAGAAGACTCTTCCATCATCCATTCACAGATACACCCTCTCCTATGAGGTCTCAATCACAGTCTGGGGGACAGACTATTTATGAGTTTGTTTCTTCCTTGAATATTCTCCCTCAACTCTAGAATTAGTAGCTGCTCCCTGTATTTGTTATTCTTATATTCCTTAGAGTCCCTTTTACCCCTTTTAGTAGGTAACTACTTTTTCTTTTGCCAGTTAATAATAGTCTTTCCATTAATTTTCCTGTATGAACTCTGACTATTGAATTGGTACCTAGAATGGCCCCAGGTTACAAAACCTCAAAAACTGGATCTGGGGGTCAGTTTAGTCATGAGTTTGGACTGGAGTGCAGTGCTAAGTTCCCTGTCAACAGGAAATGAGATACAAGTCATCTATGGCATAAAGCAGCATCACCATTAATCAAGCTATCACCTGTGATTGTGATGAAGTACCACCTTAAGAAGGCCTAGGAGTCAAAGTGGCTGCTTTCCTTGACCGTTATGGTAGTAATGATAAACATAAGGATTATGTTGAGGGATGTATTCTTTTGAGTGCAATGAAGCATTTATAAAAAGAATATGATAAGTTATCCATTAACCCTCAGCCCAAGTCACAGTCTAAAAACCAGAGAGCTTCCACATCAGCCCTAAAAGAATCTATTTTTTTTTTCCTGTAGCTACAAGGCTAATATTGCCAGGAATAAAATTTTAAAATCTATCATGTGAGTTGCTGAATTACAAATTCAGTTGAAGTCACAATCTCATCAAGTTTCTCCTGTGAAAACTAGTATATTGATTGGGAAAGAATGGGACCTGAAACCTAGAAAGGTGAACAGTTGGTTAGATTCAAGATGAAACTGACAATTTCAAACCCCCAAGTAACTCTAGGGCTCCCTTGTCCATGTCTCAAGAAACTCGTGTTTTTTTTTTCTTTTTTTTTCCGGTTGGATGGATCCACCTGGGATAGACACATTGCAATGGGATGCTCATTCTTCTCAGTCTCTAACACAACCCCTCATTGTTCCCAAATCTCAAAATGCTCCTGGGGTCAAGTGCACAGTATGACCCAGAAGGAAATTGCTTATACCAAAATAATTGCAAGATTTTTGTTAATATTTATTGGCAAAACCCAAGGAATGTGTGTAGGAGTAGATTTCAAGGGTGCTTGATAAAGAAGGATAGAATATATACAATATCAGGCAGATTTCATGGCAATACATGCATTTACTAGAGAATCCTAATTTAATTTACTAGGTTCATGTAGCTGGAAGTGTCCCTCACAACTTTCTTGGTTGGTTGACTGAAATTTGGACTCAGTGTTAGCCTAAATGTAATGAGGTGCCAGAACTTCCTTGGCATGATATGGAGGAAGGAATCCAAAGGCTTAGGGAGACAGGAATGCTGTAGTGGATTTATCATGAGCAACCTGCACCCACTCCCCAACTACATCTCCTTAAAGGACCAAAAGCCCTCCTATCACTAAGACATTGGGAAATACCTTAGTGAAGGGAGCACCTGCATCTCTGATAAACTCTGTGGTTTTTCTCTTTTGTAGGCCAGATATGACTATAGGAGATAACACCATTGAGTCAGGCTCCTAATTTCATTGGGGATGATGGAGTACAAGAGTAACAGTGGCCAAGTAACAGCACTTAATACCAAAGACAAGATGGATGCATTTACCATAAATTATAGGAGGGATATACTGATAATCAAAATGCTCCAGGTCACCAGACTGTCCTGTGGTGATTAATTTATCCTGGTGTCCCTAAGAACAAAATTGGTGGGCAGCCTACTAGAATACTGCATGATTAACAGAAAAAAACACTAGGTCTGGTGGCCATTAAGTCAGCATAATGGAGAATGACAGCATCACACCTGATTTCTATGCCCAAGCCAGTGTACACACCCAGGACTCTTTCACTGAAAGGCCAGGTTCTCTGAGGAAGAACACTGCCATGCTGCAACAGGTATAACCTTAAATTTTCCTCTGAGCTGTCTCCATAGGGACCTGTGGCTATTTACTAGATGGGCAGCGTACTGGAAGAAAGGAAATATGCAGACCTTTCAGATTTTACTAAACACTATCTCAACACTAATTCCTAGCGATCCAAAAATATTATTGTGGTCCACTAGGCAAAGTTGGAGCTTAGATGTTCAAGTGATATATGGCGCTTAGTTCAAATCTGAATCACACTGAGCTCAGTTGTTCCAGTGACCCACTCTGTGGTTATTTCTCCAGTTCCTTAGTATATAATTGGAAAAGACATACTTGCTACTGGCAGAATCCCTATTTCAGCTCTCTGTCCATTGGGAGAAGGGTCAGTACCACAAGAAGAGCTAAATGGAAGCCCCTGCAACTTTCTCTCCCTGAAAGAAAGTAAGCCAGAGGCAATATTGTATCTGTGGGAGAAGTGCAGAGATTAGTACCATCATCTGCATCAGTCAGTCAAAGGGGTGCTGATGCAAAGTACCAGAAATATGTTGGTTTTTATAAAGGGTATTTATTTGGGGTGGAAGCTTACAGTTACAAGGCCCTAAAGAGTCCAATTCAAAGTTACTTCTTCACCAAACTGTTGCCACATGTTGAAGCAAGATGGTGGGTGATGTCTGCGAGGGTTCATCCTTCCTTTCTCTCTTAAGGCTCCGTGGGCCCAGCTTCTTCCAATCTCAGCTGTAGGCTGGAGGGCTCGTTTCTTTCCTGGCTCAGCTGCTCTGGTCTCTTCACAAAGTCAGCTGTAGACTATCAGGTTCATCTCTCTTCCCGGGGCACAGGATCAAAGTTCATTCCTCTTCCGTGTCTGTGGTGCTCTCTCTATTCCTCTGTCTGTATCTTATTCTGTGATCTCCTTGAATGACTGTCCCTTTATTTAGCCCAAAAATGAGGCAGGGACTCAAACTGAGTTGCCCTAATGACGTGGTCGAATTAAAACCCTAATCTTGATTTAATAAGGTAAAAGTGAAACCTCTGAATTTAATACAATCAAAGTGGCATCATGCCCAGAGGAACAGACCAGTTTACAAACATGATCAATATCTCTTTTTGTAATTCATAAATAATATCAAAATGCCATAGCATCAAACACTTAAAAGATGCATATCCCCATTTAACTCTCCTGTTTGGCCTATATATAAGTCAGGTGGATCTTAGAGAAGTAATGCAAACTTAATCTGGTGGCTACTTCAATTTTAGCTGCTGTCCTAGATGTAGTCTTTTTATTGGAGCAAATGAACATAACCTCTGGCACTTGGTATGTAGCTAGTGACCTGGCTGATTTTTTTTTTTTCTTCATGCCAATTTGCAAGGACCACCAGAAGCAGTTTGCTTTTACCGGGCAGAGCCAACATTACACCTTCAGTCTTGCTTAGGGCTATGCCAACTCTCCCTTCTTCGATATATATTATAACCAGACCTTGATTATCTTGACATTCCTTAAAATATGTCACTAGCCCACTATATTGATGATATTATGCTGAGTGGCTCTGATGAGCAGCAAATACTTTAGAAGCCTTATATGACATATATGAACCAGACCATGAGAGAGAAACTCCACAAAAATTCAGGCCCCAGTAATTTAGTAAAGTCTCTGGGCAGGGGAGAGATGGTCCAATGGGAAGGAGATGTCAAGATATCCCTTCAAAGTTTAAAGATAAGTCACGGCACCTTGGAGCACCTACTACTACTACTACAAAAAAAGAGGCACAATGCTTGGTAGGCCTTTTTCAATTTTAGAGGCAACATATACCACATTTAAGTGCTACTCTGGCTCATCTACCGAGTCACCCATAAGGCTAGTAGTTTTAACTGAGAACAAAAGCACCAGAATGCTCTGTAGCAAGTCCCAACTGCTATGCAAGCTGCAGTTCCACTCAGGCCTTATGAGTGGCAGATCCAAGAATATGCAAATAGGGATGCTGAATGGAGCATCTAACAACAGGAACATCATTGCTCTAGAATTTGGGGGTAAATCTATGCACTTTTCTGCACATAACTAGTCTCCTTTTGTCTAGCTTACTACTGGACTTTATTAAGAGACTGATCACCTAAACCATGTGGTTTGAGCTTCCCATTGTCAACTGGGTGTGACCCACCTAGCCATAATGTTAGGCATGCTAAGCAGCAATTGATCATCAAATGGAAGTGGTATATAAGAAACCAGGCTTGGGCATGTCCAAAATGTACAAGTAAATTGCATGAGCAGGTGGCTCAGACTCCCTTGACAATGATTCCAACTGAATTACCCCCTCTACCTCAATTCATGCTTATGGTCTCACAGGAGGTTCCCTTTGCCAAGTTGACCGAGGAAGAAAAGCCAGGAACTTGATTTATAGATGATTCTGCATGATGTTAGTACCAGTTGAAAATGGACAACTGCAACATTACCTTCTTACTCAGGGATGATCCCAAAGAACAGCTAAGGAAAATACTCCTAGTGGGCAGAACTTTGGTAGTATATTTGGTAATCCATTTTGTTTGGAGATGGACAGAAGTATGCACCTATGCTTATTCATGGGTGATTGTTTACAATTCAGCTGGAACTTGAAAGGAACAGGATTAGAAGATTGGTGATAAAAAATTGAGGGGAAGAGGTATGTGGATAGACCTCTCAGATTGGGCACAGACTGTGTCCCATGAGAATGCTCACCAAAGAGCATCTACTGCAGGGGAGGTACTTCATAATCAGAAGAACAAAATTACATGCTCTGTGGGTGTCATTCAGCCTCTTTCCCCAGCCAAGGAGAGAGTGCTTGCTCAATGGGCCCTTGAATAAAGTGTCCATCGTGGCAGGATGGAGGGTGTATATGTGCTCAACAACATGGACTTCCCATTATCAAGCCTGAACTGGCTGCTGCTACTGCGGAATAAGTAATCTGCCAACACAGATACAAACACTGAGCCTCTGATACTGTACCATTATATTCTGTACAGACTGATTACACTGGACATGTGGTAGTGGGGGGTGGGGGTAGAAGGAGATTAATCCAAACTGGAATAGACATGTGTCCTGGATATGCTTTCTCTGCTTGTAATTCTTCTAGTATCCTGTAGCAGTTTGATAATGTTTATGAATTCCAAAAATAGATATTGGATTGTGTTTGTAAACTGGTCTGTTCCTCTGGGCGTCTATTAGACAGTATTAGATTTGGAGGTTTCACTTTTACTTTATTAAATCAAAATTAGGGCTTTTATTTGACCGCGTCATTAGGGCATGCAGGGTTGAGTCCCCACCCTCTTGGTGGAGATAAAACAGACTCTCACACGGGAGTAAATAGACAGAGAAGGAGAACACAGAGAGTTTAGTTTTGTATGTTAGAGCCCCAGGGAGAGAGACAAGCCGTTTGCCTCTATCAGCTGAGAAAGCCCAGAAAGAAATGATCCCCAGGGAGAGAAACAAGCCTTATGTTAGCCTACAGCTGAGAAAGGAAGGAGCCGTAGGAAGAAGAGAAAGGCTGAACCCTCCCAGAGACCAGCAGCCATTTTGCTCCAACATGTGGCAACAGACTTTGGTGAGGGAAGTATGGCCTTGTGACTGTAAGCTTCTACCCCAAATAAATACCCTTTAAAAATGCCAAGAGATTTCTGGTACTTTGCATTAGCACCCCTTTGGCTGACTAATACACATCCCCATCACAGGGATATGCTTTGCTTCACGGAATGCCTTCTTCACCATATGATATTCTATACTGTATTGCTTCTGATGAAGGAAACCATTAACAGCAAAGGAAGAACAGCAATGGCCTCATACCCATGGTAACTGCTCTTACAACATATCCCCTTAACCAGAAACAGCTAGCCTAATAGAAAGGTTGAATGTTTTACTAGAAACTCAGTTAAGGTATCAGTTGAGAGACAACACCATGAAAGGATTCCTGATTTACAGGATCAAGTATATGCTTTAAGGCAGGACTACTGAGGACTCAGAACCTTCAAGAATCAAAGTTTAGGTCACCCAATCAGATAAAGAGCTTCAGAGCTTTAACTCTGAAGTTTTAGCAGAGGTAAAAGGAAATATGGAAAGAGTAATGGAAGAAGGAAACCTGAGATTGTGACCAATTACAGAAATGAGGATAGTAGCTTTGCATATTTTTCCATTGCTTGTTATACGTATACATTTACTTGTGTATATTAACTATTTCCTTTTTTATCTCTCCTTCTTCCTCTTATTATTTGATATACAAGTTATTAGATGTTAATATTATGATTTAGTCTTTAGATAACAGAATATTCTGTGGGACTGTGAAAGAATTTGAGAATAAAGTCAGAGATGGCTACAATGACTCCTGGGACTATGTACCTCCTTATTTTGGGGTAAAGGGGAGAACTTCTTCACTTGTAAGAAGGTCCTGATATTGAAAGGGGGGGGAACATAGAGATGTCTCCTAATTGTGTGGAAGTTTGAATGTGTGTAGAGGGTACATAGAGAAGCTGAGTAGCCGAAGGGTAGACTGTACCAGTAAATTCATTGCCTCTGAGTACCAAATCTATCATTCTTTGCCCTGCTGTGTAATACTGGAGCTAGACCCTATAAACATTTTTCCTTTACCAGCTGGCACAATGTTAGGCTATGTCAATAGAGTGCACTGGAGGGAAACTGCAAGGCATAGCAGAGGAAAAGGTTTCTTTGTGATTTTTCTTCCTCCAATGGCTGTGGTTGCCAACAACATGTGAGAGATGCTCTATTACCTACCCTCAAGTGCGTTTCATAAGCACCTCAGTGGGAAAGTTCTGTGGACCAGCTTTGGTCTGCTGGAACCCCAGCAGGTGGCTTTCTATGTACGAGCTCCTGTCCGTGGCAGCCCTAAAAACTTCACCGGCACCCCAGCAGATGGCTTCTTGTGAACCAGTTCTAGTCCATGACACCATAGCAAACCCCTCTACCACCAGTAAGCTACAAACATACCCTCTCCAGTGAGGTGTAAATATCAGGCCAGGTGGGGGGCCCTCTTCCAAGTCTGTTCCTTCCTTAGGTATTCTCCCTAAGTTCTAGTGGTAGTAGCTGTTCTCCATATTTGCTGTTCCTGTATTCTTTAAGGGTCCTTTT
>JAQZBX010072636.1:0-15041 GCA_029593785.1 Cabassous unicinctus | reverse complement strand
CTCCTATTATAACAAATGTTAATTGTTAAAACAAAAAAAAAGGAAGAAAGAAAAGAAAGGGTGTGCTGTCTTCAGTGCCGGATACACCGTCCTGAGTAGTTTACTGAGCCAACAGATATCTCCGATTTCATGGCTACCTCATCTGAATGCCTAGGGCAATATCCACCTACTTGGGAACAACCAACATTTTAAGTGCCAGCTACCCACCAAGCACTTTACTTATTTGAGGATTAAATAAGATCACACAATTTCTCTGAGATTGGTGTGACCACCATTTTAGAGATGAGGAAAGGAAGTCCTGAGAGGCTAAATGCACCATCAAGGACACACAGCTACATAGCAAGCCAGAATCTGAACCCAGAGCTGATTCCAAATCCTATGCTCTGTACACTGCACCATGAGACCTGTGCATCAAGGTTTCTTTCATTCTTTATGGGATGAGAGTTGCATGTACTTACTTATGCCTCCATAGGTAAGGAACTCCAAGTTCCTTAAAGGCCCTGGATGGTGTTTGATAGATCCAGGAATTCTCCTCCAGACAAAGTAGGCCTTCAGTCAATATTGAATGAGTGAATGAATAGATGAATGAATGGATGCTCTGAGATTCTACCTCTCTTCCAGAGCCCAACAACCTTGTGGGAAAGAGGTCAGGTAGAGCTAGACTAGACCTAGAGACCCTCACTGGGAAGGAGGCAGGCAGAGGGTTGTCAAAGTGGAACTGAAGGTGGCAGCACTGCCCCTCTAGTGGAACCTAGGTAATCCAAGATCAAAAGCCCTCTGAACAATCTTGGACTTTAGAGTGGGGGCAAGGGATGGAATAACTGTAGCAAAGACATGTTCTCTCCCCTCCCTAACTGTGAGCACACTAACAAGAAGAAACAGGCAAACCGAAGGAACTGTGGGTCCCACTTCCCTTTCCCCCCAGGCCCTGGTCTTCCCTCAAGCTACAGCTTCCCATTGTTGCCTGTTATTTATTGTTGGTGCCAAGGGGGCTTCCTCTCCAGTCAGCTTCCTCTCTGGTCATTGGCCAGATGACTGCTGGGTTCCAGGATGGCCCCAGAGCTTTTCTCAATTACTCCCAAGGAGTCTAGCTCCTTCCTCCCAGGCCCACGTTCCATCAGAATGATGGTTCTCAAGGGTCAGACAGAATGGACTTCCTCCCTCTTGCCTCATCAAGTTAGAGAGAGGGAAGAACTCACATCCTCCAAATGCCTGTGAACACATACCTCTGCAGATTTCCTTTCAAACCTGCTTTGGCCACGAGAGGGCAAGATGCTCAATTCCTTGTCTTGAGCTGAAATCTATTCCCCTGCAGTTTTCCCCTACGGGGTTCTAGCTCTGCCCTTTCTGCCCCTCTCCTTCCTGTGGCAGGCCCTCAGAGGTCTGAAGACAGAGAACACATCTCCCCTTGAGTCTTCTCCAAGCCAAAGAGCCTCATTCATCCCAAGAAAAGTAGCGCAGTGGAGAATAAGTACAGTTTTACAGTCAGACTCTGTATTCGAAACACTATTAACCTAAGGTATGTCCTTTCACCTCTTGGAGGCAGAATCATTGTGAAGATTAAAGCATCTAGCCAGGGGAATCCATAGTAGGTGCTCAATAAATGATGCTTCTCAGAACAACACTGATTTTTCAGAAGGGAAGTCATGAACTTCCTGGTTTCTTCCCTCCTTTTCCTCTCCCCAGTGAGTATGAAAGACTCCGGACTCAAGTGCTTTGTTTGGGAACTAGCACACCAATCTGGCCAGGGCTTTCTATCATCTGGGCTTCCCTCAGAACCACACCCACAGTATGTAAACCAAACCAACACTAACAAAGAATTACCAGGCCTTATAGCTTTTTGAAGTTAATAAACCTCTTTGTTCAAGGATTTTTTTTCTGCCCCAGGCTCTAACTCATGCTTTCCTCACCCTCTGCAGTAGTCAGCCCCCTCCAATGGAAACGGACAAAGCCCCCAGTGTTGAGGGCAGCAGATGGCTCATTTGATTGGGGTGGGGGGTAGAATCAGGGCTCCAGGAAGGAGTCTGGGCAGAGGTCAGAGGAGCCTCAGGCTCCTCAACTGGGCCATAAAATCCACATTGGCTGACACCCTACTCTCTATATCTGCTGCCCACAATGCCATTGTTATCTGAAGCAGAGGGCCCTATAACCTGAGTATCATTTGAACACCTTCTCCCTTTTGTTCCAAAGACAGCAAGAATCCTGTCCAGGAGATGTCTCCCCTGCCAAGTAACCCTCCCCCTGACATATGCCAAGAGCTGATCATACTCAAGTAAAGCATTTCCCTCCTCTTTACAAAAAGGGGTCGTCTGAAATCCAAATAGCAGAGGTAGAAATGAGAAAGAAAGATATGAAATGCAGAAATAAATGCCAGAGATAAATTTTTGAGAAATGACTAGATTTTAGAGATCAGTTAGGCATTATAGAGATGGGAAAACTGATGCCCAAAGAGGGGAGAGGTTTGTGTAAGGTCTCATGGGGAGTTAGTGACATAGACAGACCTAAGGCCCAAGAGTTCTGACTTTCTATCCAGTGTCCTTTCAATTTCACCGGGAAGTCTCTTTACAAGTTCTCCAATATAAAACCTGCATGCAAAGGAAGAATGCAAACTCTTAACATAATAAAAATGCATTCAGTCATTCTAGACTAGCACTGTAATCAGTTGTGAACTATATGAATGTCAGCACATTACTTTAACTGAAGTAAATGAGTGCTTAAATGTTCCTCAGACTAATTTGAATTTTCACAAATTAAATATCAATGATTTCCCTTTGCCGTTCAAAACAAAACAAATCCAAAACAAACTCCAGAAAAGAAGCAAGTTCCAGCTAAGTCCAAAGTTAGATACTCTGAGTATCAAGTCCATCTCCTGACTCTAGCTCATAAGCAAGACAAGAAGCATTATGGGATTGGAAAGGGAGCTATGGTTTATTACATCTCTATTATATGGCTGGATGCTTCACCTAACACCATCTCTTCCATATTTGTATTTTCTTATTCTTTTTCTCACCTATTTCTAATTTATCTTTTTAGATTTTATGCATCATTATAAGCCACCTTAACTGTATTTTTTGGGTAACAGTGAGATTTAAGTAAATACACTCCCTCATAACCTCTCAAAAAGTTTATGAGGTAGGTATTAGATCCATTTTTTAGATGAGAATACCAACTCAGAAAGGTTCAATAATTTTCCCAAGGGAGAGTGAGGATTTTGTTTCCTCATCTGTAAAATGGGACCAGTAATAATTCCTGCACTCATGTGGCTTTGTAATAGTCAAATGAGATGGTACACAGAATGCTTGTCACAGGGCTTGGCATGCAGTACTCCCTCAACAAATGTTAACTCTCGTCTGTTTTAGCCACAGAACAATCTTCCCACTCTACCATCTGACATCTGGGATTCAGGGACATACTCCAGCTGTCTTCTGATTTCTAGCCATCTCTTTCTTCTGCCAAGGAGACTTGAATGGAAAACAGCCCCCTCCTACCCCCATCTCCATTGCCCCTTGTCTTTCTTCTTATCAGTCAGGAGTATTCACAGGCATAGAATTAGCCCATTAGCACAAAAAATTAGCAACCTTCTTCTCCCTTCTTCCTTCTCCTCCCTAACCCTGGGAAACTTCTCAGAAAGTAGAGGAGCCCAATGGGCAAGGGAGAAAGGGAAGCAAGAGGGGGCCTGGAGAATCCATCAAGGTGACATGTGTCCCCAACATCCTGAACAATAGGTTTGAACCTGCCTCACCAGTGGCTGGTTAGGAAATGGGATAATGGCCTGTCAAACAGGGATCCCAGACTCTAGTCGGTGCCCCATTTTTGTTCCTGGAAGTCTGGCCACTAATGGTGCATTCCTTGGCCTCTGGAGAAGCTTTCCAAGCTGAATAATTCTGTGGCCCCCACCTGGCTATTATATTACACAGCACGTCCCTTCTGACAATGGTGATTGGCAGTGCAGAGAACACCCCATGGGTTGGAGATGGGAATGAGCACTTCACCAATGGAGAGTAAGCAATCATTTCCATGGCATGCCTACAGGAGTGGAGTACCCTCCTCTTGAATCTATCACCCCTAGTAGTGTCTTAAGTCTCAACATTCTTGTGAGGGAAATGCACTTAAAACTCACTACACCTCAAGGGGAATGAGTTGGCTTCCTTCTCATAAGAAGCAAAAAAAATGTATCAGAGAGGCCTTGTCAGGTAGTAGCAAGAATGCAGGTGTCAAATCCCAGCCAGATACCAGCTGGGTACAATTAAGTTATTTAATTTCTAAGCCTCATCATTAAAATGGAGAAAAGATCACTTACATCTCTCAGTGCTGCGAGGAAGGCTCCAAGTGCTAACATTTTAAAAACACACAGAGTCATACCCCTCCTTCTCTTTTCTCCCATGTTCAGGATCAAGGATAGGATTAACTGGGACCATCAAAGATGAAGACTGCTGAAGTTAAACTTTGCCTCCTTTGCTATTAAGGCTGGGATCAGCCCTTGTTTTGACCCATCTTGGATGGGTGAATAGGAAAGATTCCCTGACAAGAGACAGGGGCATAGATGGTTGGCATTGTGGTGGAAGCTATTGTGAAAAGGGGAGAGTAAAGAGCAACAACTCCCTCCCTTACCTGGTCAAACAGCTGCTTGCCGGTGGTGTTGGGCTGGATGGCAAACTCCAGCTCTGCATCCATGGTGGTCACACGGACACTGATCTAGGACAAGGTCAAAGGAGACAGGTTAGTCGTCTGGCTCTGTACTCAGCAGAGACTGAGACAAATGCCTCTGTTCAACCATAGAGGAGGGACATAAGATGCTAAGAACCTGAGAAACTTAGATATTTTGTGAGGAGGAAGGAAGAATATTGAAACAAATGGGCAATAACCCAGCCCTTGCTCCAAACCAGCTTACTGAAGACAAAAAACAGCCACAGAGCAATGCTTACCAAGGGGCAAACAAATGAATGCAAATTAGCCTAGTACTCAGAGGAAGCAAGTGCTGATTCTATTTCTACTTCCAGGAAGCCTTCCCCACCTGCTCTAGTCAGATCCAGCCCACAGCGTTCTGCCCTCACCTCTGATTCACAGGCTGGATTATCTACAGCACTAGTTTGTCTTTGCAGAGGCAAGTTAAGGGCAAGATAAAGAGCACTGGGTTCCAAGCCTAGCACTGTCATTGGCTCAATCTACAACTTTGGATATGTCTTGTCTCCTTCCTAGGCCTTAGTTCCCTTCATCTGTGCAAGGGCAGGAATGGGGGAGACAGGGGACATTAGTCAATTAGACTAGGTGATCCTCAAGGATCATTTCAGTGCTGACATCTGTGTTTCTATATACTGCTTTGCATTGTTAATGCTTCCTGTGTTTATGTCTCATTGGTCTCCCTAAGCACAGGTAAGGAAGGGGGCCTCAGCAGAGCTGAGTGTAGACAGTACAGAGGTGCTACCAAAGCCAAGTCAGCAGCCCTCTGGTACAGGCCCAGACCAAAACAACAGGTAGCCATGTACATGATTTCATAGGCACTATAAAAAGTACCCTCTGCATTTATGAATATCATTGACTGAGCCCTGGTCAATGATAGCTGAAATTCTATCATTAGAGATTTGTTCTTTTGGCTGAAAACTTGGTAGTGGTGGTACTAGCAACAATAAGCAGCAGTTTTCATGTATTGAGACTTACTACTCACAAGGCACTCAATCAGGAACTTCATATGTATTATCCCATTTAATACCAACAATCACCCTATGAAGTGGAGAGTACTATCTCCACATTAGGGATAAATAAATAGATATTTATCTAAAGTCACAGCATTAGTAAGTGAGGGAGCCAAGGTTTGAATCCATGTCTAAATCCAATCCCTACACCTTAAACCAACAAGTTAAAGTCCTTTTACATTGAAGATGCAAAACCCATTAAAAGAAATCAAAGACTAATCTTTTAAATTGTTGAATATTTTCCTTAAGTAATCTATATGGTACAGCCACAGGATGGCTTATTATATGGTCATATAAAATATTTATGAAGACTATTTCATGCCAAGGGAAAATAAATCAGTAATATTAAGTGAGGAAGAGAAAGCAGCAAGATCACATGTAGGGCATGAGCTCAACTTTGTAAAAAATATACATAGATGATTGGAATCATGCCCTAGTGTTAGCCAAGCTTAGATTTAGGGTGGTTATCTTCTTTAAATTGAAAAATAAATCTACATTTTCTAGGATGCTCACATATTACTTATCCTATTGGAAGGGAAAGACTAAAAATAGAATTGTCAAAGATGCAAATCCCTGCGGAGTGGGTAAGACATTAAGCCTTATCAGTCTTCGACACCTCTGGGCCTTTCCTGAGCACAGGGGTCAGGTAGCAGGAAAGAGGGGGCCCCATAGCCATTTTGCCAGTTAAACAATTCTGAGGAGGACCAGGCCTGGGGAACAACTTTGCAAATTAATCCCACCAGGGAGCCAAGGAGGAAATCTATTTCAGGGCTGACAATGGGACAGGAAAGGCTCTGAAGGCAGGAACAAGTAAGGCAAGTACCCCAGTGGGAGATAACAGGCAAGGTTAGCTACCTTGAGTCAGTGTTACTCTGGGCATGCTGCCAATTCAGTGGCCCCCATAGAACAGGCCTTCATAAGGTAAGGGGAATGGAACCCAGTGGGCTGGAATTTGGGGGGACACTATGCTACATACAGCCTCAAACCACCCTTGAGCTTGGTCGGGGGAGAACTCAAAGCACCAATGACTGAGGGGACAGGAGAGAGAGAGGAAAAGGGACAACGGACCTCTTAGTACATTGGACTTCATTCCCACCTCAAGGTTTGTGTCTTATTTATAGTTACCTCTCCAGTACCCAAGACTCACTGGATATTCAAAAGATGACTGAATGAACAGGTACCAAGCAAGGGGATATAAGAGATAAACAGATATACTATGGTATCTACAATTAGAAGTAGTGACACTTTATATCTTGACCTTTTTTGTGCCATGGACCCTTCTGGATGTCTGATGATGCCTATGGACCCCTTCTCAGAATATTTGTAAATGCATGAAATAAAGTAGATACAAGGAAACTGATTATATTGCAATAGTTATCAAATTTAATAATATATGCCCATTTATTATCAAATTAAGTAATGATATAGCACTGGGTCTTATTTGTTATTACTATTTTAACTTAAAATTTATGTTGAGCACAAATTTTGAGAAATCAACAAAACTAATACATGATAGAAAAATATCTTAGATTTCCCTTGGTGACAAAGTCACAGACACTGTTATGACTACTGCACTCTCTTTCTTACAGTCATATCAAAAGGAGAGGCTAAATTTCAGTAAGAGGTTAATGAAAACAAATATGTAATTTTCCTCCATCCAAGTTCATAGATCCTTCCCATTTCAAATTCTACGGACCCCATGGAGGTTCAAGAACTCCAGGTTAAGGAGTCTCCAATAAACTTATTTTGACTCAAATATTAATTGACAACTATGTTTAATAAACTATGGTTGGAGTAGAGCATGAGACTCTGCCCTCAAGAAATGTAGTGAATAACAGGAAAACTATTAATATACAAGGGAGACCCTGAGAAGTGTCATAGTAGAAGAAGAGATGAAACCTTTTATGTAAATTAGGGACCACAATTCAAAGTGGTAGTTGCACTGGTCTCTAAGGACAAGAAGGAGGCAGGGATACAGATGGTCCACTTAGAGGCAAGCATGTAGGCTTGCAGGGTGGGCAGAAAGGCTAGGAAGGCAGGTGGAGGACCTTAAAAGATATGCTAGAAAGTTGGGCTTTAATCCTGTCAGAAGTGGCCAACCAGCTTGAAGGTTCTGAGCAGGATGGGGGCAGAACTAGAAGTGGACTTTTTGGAAGAAATTGCCCAGGGAGGAAACTGAGGACAGGGAAACATTACATAGCCTAGCAGTCCCCTTTAATTCATATTATTGGGAAGAATTTTCAAAGGAAACAAGCCAGCATCTCTTGCAGGTCATATCAACCACAGGTCATATCAATATAGCATCTTCAGGGCACTGGCCATGGGTGGGGTCCAGTTCCTAGCCCATAGTAGGTATTCAAATATTTGTTAAAGAAATGTTTCTTAAATGAATCAATTGGTAGAAAAGAGTCCAGCCTGAATTAGGAATAAGCATATAAGAGAGGCTAATGTCCACGCCTTCTCCTTCCTAGACAGAGTGCTAGCCCTGGGCAGGGGCTCTCCTGGAACCCAAAGATGTCCATCTGGAACCCAACTGGAACACACATCTTCTGAAACCCTGCTCAGGATTTCTGCTATTCCATCGTGGCTGCTTCTCTAGGGATAGCAGCCTGAGGTTTCCTGAACTGAATGGCAGAGACAAATAATCTTTGGCTTTAAATAAATTAGGAAAAAACACAAAGGGATTTCCATTCTTGCCACCACTTAACTCAGGAGAAAATGTGAGTCACAATGACAGGGCTATGGGTCTACGCTCTCCTGTTTTCTGTGTGTATGTTGAGGGGATGTGTGTGTGTGGACAGGGGAGTAAGGGTAATAATGGGCCTGAAGATGATAGATAAAGCAGAAGTGTTGATCCCAGAAGGTTGCTTTGTTCTCCCTTAGACTAATCTGGGGTCCACATGCAGACCAAGATCCACTGCCATACAGGGCCCCCTGGATGTACACCTCTAGTAGCCTAGTAGGCACCCACCCTCCTTTTGGGCTTGGCTCTCTCTCTAGGGAGAAGAGGATGGTCTAGTTTGGAGGACAGAAACCTGAAAATAAAGCCTCCAAAG
Organism: Cabassous unicinctus; assembly: GCA_029593785.1. NCBI lineage: Eukaryota > Metazoa > Chordata > Mammalia > Cingulata > Chlamyphoridae > Cabassous > Cabassous unicinctus. The sequence continues at coordinate 6,292 of JAQZBX010072636.1, read as the reverse complement.
TCAGCAGAAAGTTCCCAGGCAGTCCCTCAGCTTGGCAGGAGAGAAGGAGCTGGCCTAGGTGGGATAGTGTTTCAAGATGTGGTCCCTAGCAGAGAACTGTTTATATAGCTAAATTTCAGCCTAATCCAGGCCCTGAGAAACCAGGCCAAGTCTGAGGTCAAAGGCTGTGTCACTGGAGAACATTAAGTGTTTAAGGAACAAAAAATCTGGATGTGTGTGTGTGTGTGTGTGTGTGTGTAGGGTTGAGGGGGAAGGGCCACCCTCTCACACACACTAACCCTCCCATCCCCAGTCCAAGAACAGCAAACCCACTGTTATTTATTGAACAATTGAACGCAGACACTTCCCACACCAAGCCCTTCACTAGGCACTGAGAAGCCCACCTCAGTGGGGAAAATGTAGTCCACTATCCAAAGCCCTCAGCAAACCAGGATCTCTCCCATGGCATCAATTGGCTAGCCTGAGAAAAAAATAACCAGGTCAGATGCTACCCCCAGCTTCAAATAAGGGACCATCTCTTTCCCTAGAGCCAGGAGCACCCAGGTAAGCAGTGGCTGGGCCACAGTGAAGGGGTCTGGAAATGTTTCCCCTCACCTGCATGTGTCACTGAACTACAAGATGGCTCTTCCCTGGAGAGAAGTATGGAGGAGACAGAGGTGAGAGCAGAGAGAGAGAGAGAGAGAAAGAGAGAGTTGATTAGTCATAAGTAACACACCCGAAGCACATCCCTTCAAGCCTGAGGAGTTTGGCATTATGGGCTCCACTTTATAGATGAGGAAATTGAAGTATAGATGCAGGTGACAGAAAGATGGAAATGAACACTTACTGAATGCCAACTATGTGCCAAGCCCAATTATCCATAGTCTTACTTAACATCTCTGAGGCCACATTTACTCAGTCAGCAAGTGGTGGAGGCAGGGCTTCTGGCCATTCCCTGTCTTCCATGACCCCACCCACCTCTCTGGTGGAGCTTATTTCACTGTTGTCTTCAGACACCACCTTGGCAACTATTTTGGCCAAGGCCAAAACACTCTGGCATAGAAAGTCTGGGAAGCACTACTTGGGAAAGCCCCTCAACTGAGCAGCATTTGTGAGTCAACCCAGTTGGGTCCAAGCTCAATGACCTCACCTTCCACTGGCCACCTCCTCATTTTCCCTGAGAACCCAACCCCTCCAATAGCTCTAATAGCCTGTGGCCTATCCCCATTATTTAGGCTGTAGCACCCACCATTTCCTGCTGCCAGGGCTGGGGCAAGAGCAGGGCAGGGCCTGGTCTGTCTTGCCTCTTGGATGACAGTACCACCTCAAGGAGCTGTTTTCCATAAGGGGGAAAACAAAGGTTGTTTTGAGGCTCCAGCCTAGGAAGCATCCTCTTCTTCCTTCTCTTCCACTGACTCACTTCCCAGCAAGTCAGCCTCTTCCCTGTTGCCTTGGAAATGGTACTTGGTACAGTTACCTGTTCTGACCTCTTCCTGCCCATTACCAGATCCTTAGCACAGCCAGCAAGGCCTGGGCCAGGTTAACCCTTCCTAAGCTTGTGCCTTTTCCCAGGAATTTCTAGAGAGGAGAACCACCCCAACCCCCACCTTCATGCCTTGAAAGGTCAGCAGTAGCTCTTTAACCACTCCAATTGCTGCAGAGGTCATGGGGAACAAGGGTCCCCTTTTTACTTGCTGTGAAACATCTCAAGAAACATCTCAATGAGGAGACAAGGGCATATTGAAGACTGGATATAACTTCTCCAATTACCATAGATTTGAGGCCCTAACTCCTCTTAGCCATTGTGAGAGGACAGCTCAAGGCAGAGGCCAAAGCTGAAGAGGTCAGAAACAGTGATATCACCTTAGCAAGATGTAGCTTCTTCATTAATCCAGTCTTAACTGTATCACCCTACGTTTTTACTCAATCTTAGGCTCAGGTAGAGTTTTCCTCTTTTTCTCTCAGCACATGAAAGTCATAAAGGAAACCAGCTCCTTACCCTGTGCACCTAACTCCAGGTCTTACTTTCAATATCAGCTCAGCCAAACTGTACCCCAGGAGCAAACACTCCCCAACCCAGCTCAACTCTCCTTCCTAGGCACATGGACTGCCCCACCAGCTCCTCAGCATGGCCATTCCTCCTCTTTATACTTCCTTATAACCTGAATCCACTCATCCTAGAATCTCATCTGGCTCCTCCAGAATAACTCTCTTCCAAACTTATCCTGTTATTCAAGAGAATAAACAGCCTAGAATCCCAAACTGTCAGACCTGAAAGGGACCTCAGAGGTTAACTTGATTAAAACCCCTCAATATACAGCTGGGGAAACTGAGGTCCAGAGAATGAAAAGCACTAGCATAGGGTCACACAGCTGCTAGGTAGTGTGAGCACAGGGATTAAAACCTGGCTCTTGAGCCATTGAGAGTAGGCACTTCAAACACACTACTGTTGATCTGGAGAGATTATGTGGATGGGGCTAGACCAGCTTACTTCCATGAAAATTCCAAGCTGGCACTGCTTGGTAGTCTGGCTTTCAACAGATGGAAGGCCTAATTTTCAGGCTCTGCAACATTCACCATCACCCATTCTAGAGAAACTGAACCTTTTATAGCAACATGGAAGGAAACCAAAAGAGCCCTTGTTTCTGAGACAGCTTCCTTTGCAAAAACTTGGATAGCAATTAGTTGGGAAAAGGCCCCAGTGGGCACAGCCAAGACCCAAGCTGGAGGTTGGGGGAGTAGATCAGGGAAACAGGCAGAGAATTTGAGGAATGGGTTATATCCAGGCAGCCAAGAACAGCAGATTCTTTTAATTTACATGAAACTTTGAAGCTGCTGAAAGAAAAGGAGAGAGGGCCCATTGTTAATAAAGTAAGTTTCCCAAATGGGTGAAGCCTTTTCTGGGGCCACACCCAGCTGGGCTTTGCTCTCTCACTTCAGTTTCCTGCTTGACCCAGCTTCCTGCCTGCAGATTTCACAGGAGGTATTTGTAGACTGGAAACATAGACTATTTGCCGCTGCCTGAAGATGCCAGCTCTGCTCAGGGCACCAGAAGAGGGCTCTCTTCTCCTCAGTCAGGAACACACCCCAGTGATCTCCAGCATCATATCTCCAAAGCACACTCAAGCTAATCCAAGCCCCAGCTTGGGCCCCATCCCTTGCTCAGAGGATTCCTGCCCTGAGTGTTAAAATTGCTAAAGCCAGGATCAATCAACTACATAGAAGAAGGCTTCTGGACTGTGGCAGTTTGGAGCTCTATGTACCCCAGAAAAATATATTCTTAAACTTAATCCATTCCTGTGGGTGTGAATCCATTGTAAGTAGGACCTTTTATTGAGGTTTCTTCAGTTCAGGTGTGGCCCACCTCAATCAGTATGGGTCTTAATCCTATTACTGGAGTCCTTTATAAGTGGAAGAAAATTCAGACAGAGAAAAAGCCATGGGAAGCAAGAAGGTGGAGGTCAACAGAAACTGGAAGAGAAGGGAGAGGCCAGGAGAGGCTGCCATGTGCATTGCCATGGGACAGAGGAGCCCAGGACCAAGGATCACTGACAGCCAGCCCCAGAATGCCATAGTATTTGGGAAGAAAGAATCACCTTGATGATGCTTTGATTTGGACTTGTACTTTAGCCTCAAATCCATGAGCTAATAAATTCTCATTGTTTAAGCCAACCCATTGCATGGTTTTTGCTTGAACAGACAATGAAACTAAAACATGGACACAGGCAAAAAGCTCCATTTTTAACCCCAGGACCAGGCTAGGGTCGGCTTCCTGCCTACTTTGATGGTGAGCTGACAGCCAAACCCAAAAAATTGGAGCCCTTAATCCAGAAATAATGTTCTCAGCTATATGAAGAGCAAAGTGTGGAATAGTAGAAAAGACTTTGGAGCCTCTATGAAGTTCCTATTTCTGAACTTCAATTTCCTAATTTATAAAATGGATGTAATAATACCAAACTCACTATAACATTATTGGGAGATTTTAAGTTAAGATAATAGACATGGAAGTGCTTGGCACATCATAGGTAGAATGTGATGATTAGTAACCCCTCCCCTTTTAGCCATAATATAAATATTCTACTTATGAACAAAAACCTACTTTGACTGCAGTGGGCTAAGGGTCTTTCCAAGAAGCCCTTCAAAGAGCCCTTCTAGCCTAAAGGACTTTTTCATTTTGGGAGCAAACTCTAAAAATGTGAATAGATTTCTAATTGGCTTGACAAGGTGAAACCCCCATACAACACCATACCTATGCTACCTATTCCTTCTCAAAGCCTGCCTGATCTTCCTTTTTCATTCTAGGCTCCACCTTGCATTTCCTCTAGTCATGTTCTACCAACATACACAAGTCCCCACCCCCTCAACACAACCCACCAGGACCTCCAAATTCCCTCAGCTGGTAACCAGAAGATTCCAAACTTGGTCTGCAAAGTGGCTCATCAAAATTACCTGGGGTTAACTTTTTTTTTTAATAAAAATTTTTTTCTTTATTTTTAAAGAAGCTTTAGATTTCATAAATATTACATAGAAAATATAGGGGATTCCCATATACCCCCTTCCCCTCCCCTTCCCACACTTTTCCCCATTAACAACATCTTTCATTGGTGTGGTACATTTGTTACAACTGATGAACACATATTGACTATAGTTAGTAGCAATGCTTCAATATGGGGTTAAGTTTTAAAATACAGATTCCCTGGCCTCACCCACGGAGATTCTCATTTATTAGGTCAGAAGCCCATTTTGCAGATAAGGAAACTGAGTTTCAATGAAGGGAAGCAACTGCCATCTTATGGTTGCATGAACTTGGCCAAGATCTAGGTCTATCTGGCTAGCTCCAAACCCCTGGCTCTCCTTACCCCAGGGTAGTAGGAGGCCCCTCTGGTCAGCCAAAAGGCGGCTGACCCCAGGGCTCCTCCATTAGCTAACGGTCAAAAGGTGCACCCAATTCTGCCTGGTGTACTACCAAGGAAAATCTGGGTGTAAAAAGCCCAGTACTGAGACATGAAAGCAAAAGAAGACAGTCCCATCCCCACCAGAGGAGAGAAGCTGGAGTAGGGTGGGGAGTGAGCTGGAAAGCCCCAGTGAAAACCACAGCACATTCTTAAGGTCTCTAACAGAGCACCTGGGCTCTGGAAACAGGCCCTGGGGCATTACAAGTCCCTAGACCTCTTGAAGCCTCAGTTTCCCTACAAGTAAAATGGGAGTAATAATCCCTACTTCATAGAATTGTTGTGAGGATGATATTGTCTCCTTTAGTTATAGGAAAGCACCTGACTTAGTGCCTGGCATGTAGTATATGTTTCATAAATTTTAGTTTCTCCTGCAACTTCATTATCCAAACCAGATTCTTCCAGTAACACTGGCCCACCTTTATACAATAATAATCCTAGCCCCATATGCACAGTGCTTTACAGTTTAAAAGACATTTACCCACATACATTCTCTCACTGGATTCAAACCTGTATGATGGACAGGGCAGAAATAAGAACAATTTTACAGGAGGGGAAATTGGAGGCTCAGTGGGGTAAAAAGCAATTTGCTTAAGTGTGAAGGAGACAGGACTAGGAGCCTTGGAATACTCCCTTCCCCTTCTAGGTCTGAGTGTCTCCACAACCAAGAACAGTGGTCCAGAAATTGGGCCTGGGTCTGGTCTTCAGTAACTTTGGGATACTTCCTTCCCCTTCTAGGTCTGAGTGTCTCCAACTGTACTGGGTAGGTCTTACTCAGTGGTTTTCAATTTTATTGCTTTTTTAGCAGCTCCCTACCTCCTCATTTTCCCAAACAGAATCACATGAAACTTCAAAATATGAAGCACATGAGGGTAAAGCTGTTCTGTTTGAAGGGGCTGTGCAGATCCCCAAGCAGATCAGCCAAATAGTTTGCAAGTCACTGGGCTAGCACCTTGAAGGGAGGGAGACAGCTCCAGGTCTGACCTCCTAGAATTCTACTTATCCTAGTTCAGCCACTGATTCCTTGCAGGAGTTTATAGTCCCTTCCCTCCCTGGGCATCAATTTCCCCATCGGTAATATGAGATGGTTGGACTAGTTGGCCTCTAAAGACCCTTTCTGCATTGTGATTCTAGGAAAAAAAGAGCCCAGCTATCATCAGGGTGATGAATTGTAAAGAGAGATCAACAAGAGCAAAGACCCATCCCTATGCCCCAGAGAGCCCCTCAGGTGACTCTGAATTGAACTCTTCAGGCAGTTCCTCAAACACTGGGTGAATGGCAGCTGGGTGGGTAGGCAGAGAGGCAGGAAGGCGGGTGCCCCACCCTCCCTTGCACAGGAAGCTAGCTACATCCTCTTTTCC
>JAQZBX010072635.1:0-15041 GCA_029593785.1 Cabassous unicinctus | reverse complement strand
AAAAAAAAAGGGGGGGGGAGTTTATGGAACTTTTCCAGCGGTCGTTAAGCCGTCCACTCCAAAAGATGATTTATTGTCTTTTGAACCAGTGTCTGCGCCTCCTAAGGTATCTACTGATCCATTTTTTACAACATTTGATGACCCTCCAAAAGATTCTGTTTTTGTGCCAACACCATCCTCTTCAATTATGAAAAGCATAGCACAGGGAAGTAGAGAAGGAGATTCAGAGGCTATGCAATTTTTTACTTTTCCAGTAACAGTAATGCAAATTCCAGTAGATGCTAACAATCCCCAAGGGGGTGTAAATTATGAGCATGCTCCTATTCCTTTTAAAACTATCAAAGAATTAAAACAAGCATGCACTCAATATGGTGTAAATTCTCCTTATACTCAAAATTGGTGTAAGAAATGGCACAAGCAAACAGATTAATACCCTGGGATTGGGATTTGTTAGCTCAAGCTGTTCTTAATTCAGCAGTATTTTTACAATTTAAAACTTGGTGGGCTGATGAAGTTAATATTGTAGCACGAAGAAATCAACAACAAAATCCACCAATGCCTATTACTGCTGAACAAATATTAGAACTAGGTCAATGGGTGGGGTTCCTTGCCAAGCTCAACATGATGATATTGCCATTGTACAAGTTCGATTGTGCTACCTAGCTGCCTGGTGATGAATCTCCACCCCTGGACAGGCTGTACAATCATTTTCAAAAATTGTCCAAGGAAATACTGAACCCTATGTTGAATTTGTAGCGAGGCTGGCAGATGTAGTCAACAAGACAGTAACTCAACCTGATCTTAAAGAAATGCCTGTTCCAAAAGATTTAGTAAGATTGTAAGCCTCCTACTACCTACATAATGATAAGGCTGTGGGATGATAGGGGCTAATAGAATTAAACCACTAGAAGAGTAGAAAAACTTGGCAACATTAGTGTTTTCTGTTTTGTTCCCATGCTGATTCTGGTTGGGCCAGTGTGGCTAAATTGATAAAATTAGTGCAAAACTTTTATTAAGGTGTTAAAAGGAACTTTCAGTTTTAAATCACTAGCTTACTCCTGAACTTTGAGCCTAAGTGTACTCCTAAAAAGTAGTTATCCAAAAATTACATGTTAAATATCTGTATAAACTGTTAAATTAGAGTTTAACTGTATTTATACTGTTTAAGTTGTCCTGGCTGTTTGCTGATTATGAACAAAAGTGTTTCAAAGAACAAGCTTATATATTACAGGTAACACAGATTCCAGAAAAAAATCTTAAAAACAGTAAAATCAAAGATGTCAAATGATGGAGGGCTTGAAGACAGCCATACCAAAGAAGTGAAAATTATGGGTCAAATTAGTAAGCTTTATGTTTCTGTTAGTGTGTCATAAATCTTTTTGTATTTGTCTGTTTGTTCAGTGTCAGTGTATATTTTGATACCTCCAGATGGTAATATTAAATTGATAAATGAAAATTATTATAAGAGCTCTATTGAAATGGCCAAAAATTAAATAAGCACTTATATTAATAAATAAATATGGATATTAACTTAATATAATAAAAATAATTATGCTCAAATTAAATCATTATTCTAACAAAGTTTGTTTAATGTTGATGGTAATTATACGTTGTCAGAAGTTTGCTTGGAAATAGTTTCCAAAATCATTGTGGTAACTTAAGTATGGAAAGTATATAGAATGTGCTTTTATTATTAAAGAAAAGAAAGTAATTTTAACCTAAGATAAAGTAACTAGTTATTAAAACAAAATAAAATGTGGGACAAAACCTGAATAAATATAAAAGTGCAAAAGGCTTGTGAAAAAGGAATTTTTGTGGTCAAAGCTAAGTAAAATTTAAGCAGGCTATCCATAAAATTTAAAAGCCTTAATATCAAACCATATAACAATATAAAGTTAAAGTTTTATTCTTTCTCAAAGTTTCTCAAGTCAGTAGTCTGTTTTAGTAAAAGTTTACAAAGTTTTTCTCCTAAATAATCAGTATGCAATAAAGAAAGTCTGTTTTATCAAATAGCTTCTTGTGCTTTAACCTTATCATTTCCATGGAGAAACAGGTCTTACCACTTTTAAAAAGAACACAATGTTCGATCCTGCTTTCTCAAAGTCAAATCCTGAAAGATAGCTTTTATTTCAAACTGTCACAATAACTTGGTCTTTTACCTAAAAAAAGTTAAAATACTAAAAATAGTTAAGTTCATGTAATATATTATAAGTTGAATGAAGTATTTGAAACTGTTGTATAATTTTTTTTAAAATTCTAATTTTATAACAATTAAAGTTATATGAATAAAAAGTTCATATGAATACTTTAAAAGTGAAAAAAATTCCTGAAAATATAATAATGTTTCAATATAATATTAAATAAAATATAATGTTATTAATCATAATTTTTATTTGTAACTACAAAAAGAAAGCAGCCATTAAAGGCTGCCAGGGTAGTGCATAACAGCAAATTATAGTAAAATAAAATAACACCACTGCAGCATGCAGCAGTCCCAAATGTTGCTAGTTTATTGCAAAAAATTATTATCCAGTTATGTCACTATCACTTTGTTTTAAAACTTGCTAAAACTTTCTTTAATATTTTCTTAAACAAGTCAAGCAAGTCCACATTCCCCTTTCTGTAAAGTAGCCAACAATAAATCAAGTTTATATTCAACACTGTAAGCAACAGCCCCAATTCTAATTATAATGTTAACAACAAAACCAATGCAAGTATTAAAATTACAAGTTAATGTATTACCCCACAGCTCAAATAGGAAAAACTAATTTGTTTTTACCTATGCCTCAAACTATACAAAATAAAGAAATTGAGGTCATTCTAATCATGCTGGTAAGAATCTGAAATGCTTAAGAAATACATGTTTATTCATTGGATGTCTGTTGTATAATCTACTCTAGTTATGAATTATGTATAATATACTTAAATACTAATCAAAACTTTAATACAATACATTGCATACTTAGTAATTTAATAACTTGTATATTACACATAAATGTGTTTTATTAAATGTATATGTAAATCTCCTTTTTTTGACTTTCGACAGTCCTGAAACCAAATGTATTTAAAAAATAAGTCTGGTAAGTATTGTTCAAGCCTAAAAGTAAAACATCATACAGAAAACTTTGCTAATCAAAAAACCAATGCCTTGCTAGTTAATACTTTTCACATTTCAGGAAAAATATTGGAAATTAAAATAGTAAGCACATCAAGGATGTTTTGCAACAAATTAAAAAAGATAAAGTGCATTTCACAGGGTGTTGCATTCCTCCCTGGGGGAGCTGGTCACTCTCCCAGGGATTGATGAATAGACTTTAAAATGTACTGCCCAGGGAGTGTTGTGTTCCTTCCTGAGGAGGCTGGCCCCTTCCTCAGGAATTAGCAAGATACTCACAAGTTGGTATCTATAGTATCAAATTCATTAGTCCTGAAGACAGTCAACCAAAACTCTAGTATCAGTTGCTACTTCAACAATTCAACACTTCCCAGCTAAAAGCTAAATATTTGTAAGTATATATATAAGACTGCTCTATTTATGTGTCATTCTGTAACTTTATTCAATATTGACTTAATCTTTTAATTAGTTATGTTATTTATGTTTCTCACCCTAATTGTCAGTATAAGCTTATTAAACTAAATATACATATTAACATTTATCTTGTATCTATCCAAGACTCTAGCCAGAAATAAACCAAATATATCAGTGTATACCCTGATTTAGTAAGCATGTGAATGTATGTATACTTATCATAAAAAATTAACAGTTAAAACTCTATTTATAAATGCTACAAAAACAAAAAAGGGGGAAATGATGAGGTGCAAGAACAATTATATCAAGCATTATTTACAATAAATTTTTTAAGCCAAAGTTCAGAATCATATATACATCAGCAGCAGAGCATTTCTGGAAAAAATCAGGCAAAAATACAGAAACAAGTATTAGACAACTAGTTTAGTGGAAGAATGAAGATAATAATCAATGGGAGAAGGCAGAAGTTAAGTTGGGATATGGGGTCGAGGTTTTGCTCTCATCATTATAGATAAAGGAGACTAGCTTTGGGTCCTGTCCAGACATCTGAAATCTAGACATGAACAAGCCAAAGAAGCTGACACAAGAAGCAGAAAAGATGGTAACTTCTAAAAGGCAGAATGTCACTCTAACACAGTTATTCCTTGCTATGCTTACCTTGACAACCACAGCAGTAAGTAGTGCACCTTCATATAATTATACATATTTGGCTTATATTATTAATTCACCTCTTTTAGAATTGTTGACTTGGGAGGACAAATCCTACCCTGTTTATATTAATTAGTATTTCCATTTTCCTGGGCCTGTTGATTCTCGCCTTGCTCTAAAACCTAAGGAGGAAGGGGAATTTATTGAAAATTTAACCTGGCCTTTTCTTGAATGACCTATCTGCATAGGATCCATCAATCCATGTATACAACCCCAAAATCATAGTACAAAGTGATAAATGGCATAGTACAAAGCACAACATCTGAGGTTGTGCTCTTTAATAATTCCTCTAGAATTGTAAAGAATTGGGCCTTTATAGGGATACCAAAACCTAATGTAAACACAACCATAAGCTGAAAAATTAGTAATTCAACAAAATCAACTAATGAAAGCTATCATTATTTTTGGAATTTTGAGGATGTCATAAGTACAAATACATCACTAAATTGGACTCATCAGGGAAGATTTATCCCACAACTATGGGACACTAAACTTAACAAAACTAAAAATTATTTGTGGAAATTATTTTTGGGAACTGGCCCAATTTTTGAATGGCAAGGCAGTAAAACTAATATTACCACTTTAAAAAGGAAATCCACTTAATTTCTTAAAGTATGTTTATGAGATCCCATTGTTTTTATAGTAGGAGCAGTGAGCATTAATCAAACATGGTTTTTCTGCACCAATTGCTCCCTTTACACTTGTGTATCAGAATGTGTTTTACAAGACAGTTCTATTGTGGTTCTAATGGGGCGACGACATCGTGGAATATGGCTTCTGGGTTGCATGAATTGCTGCTGGCAGTCTTCCCCTGACAGTCAAATCCTTTGGCATTTTCTAAATCATTCTTTGAAAAGAACCAAACATTTAATTGGATTAATTATAGCTGCTGTATTAGGGCTTTTAGGTATTATTACAGCTGCTGCTGTGGCAGAAACTGCCCTACATGAGACTATCCAAACATGACAATATTTTAGAAATTGGCATAAAAATGCTAGTGAACTATGGCAAAGTCAGGCATATATCGATGAGCAAATTAATAATAGGTTTAATGACTTAGAGATGGCTGTTACACATATAGGAGATCAGGTATATAATCTAAATTTAAAACAAGGATTAAAATGTGATTGGAATGAAAGTGCTTTTTGCATGCCTTCTCTCCCATACAATGATTCCCACTATGAATCAGAAAAAATTCAAAATCATTTAATAGGTCACATGAATTTATCTATAGAAATTACAGACTTGCAAAAAAGGATTTTGAGTATGTCTCAGAATCAACTTACTACGCTTCCAGGTAATGAATTTTGGCAATCAGTGACAGATCAATTGAATAAAATAAACCCCTTACATTGGTGAAAATCAAACTCTGTACTTGCTAACTTTGGTGTGGTGATCATTGGTGCTCTGCTACTCTTAACTGCATTAGGAGGCATTCGCAAAGCCCTACTGTCCCACATTAATAGGACTGAAAAGACCAGCCATGCCAATTACTTGATTCTGCTTAAATCCCTTGACTCTCAAACCCCTGTCCATGGAAGCTTGGCTGGTGGCCAGTGGTGGGTAAGACCTTCAGAGGAAGGCAACCTAAGACAGGCACAGTCACCCTGGACAAAAAAACAAAAAAGGGGAATTGTTGGAAAAGATGCTGAGAGCTAGAGCATAAAGGGTTAAGCATTTAAAAAGCATGCTTGCTGGTAGAGAAACATTAGTAAATGTCTCCAAGGACACTGCATACTGCAGACATCAGTAGGAGCAGGCAGTGTGGAATGAAATCACCACTAAGATGTTATTGTCTGAATTCCTAAGAAAGATTGTCTGGGAACACAGAAACAGGCAGCGCTCTCACGTGCCAAGCTGAGGAACTAGTGAAGGATGCCCTAATTTTGTTATCAGCTTTGTAGTATAAAAAGCAGCTTCAGCCTAAATTAACTTGCCTGCATTCCACATGGAGTGAGATCCCCTGATCCCAATCTTTCTCTGGATCATTCCCGGCATCATCTACCTCCACATTGAATTACAACACTTCACTTTTATGGCCAACTGGTTTTTGACAGGGTGACAAAAACCACACTCTTGAGAAAAATTCTCTTCAACAAAGGGTGCTGAGAAAACTGGAACTTCATTAGCCAAAATAAGAAGGAGGTACTCTAACACATACCAGTTACAAAAATGGGGGGATATGTGGGAAAGGGTGCACCTGAGTCAATCTTCTATGGAATATGAATGTGTTCATCTTCTCCTAGGCTGTTATCTCATCAAGTAGAGACACACACAATAAACAAGAAATTATTAAAATTATATCCATGGGAGTCCAGCTATGTTCTCAAATAGAGAAGCAAGAATCTCTTGAGTACATAGGCAGTGCCTAATAAAAGAAGACAGACCACTATGTCACATCCTTGATATTAATGCTTGAACTTATGAAACTTATTCTTGTAAAACTGAAACATAGCCTAGTATTATATAATAGCCTAAGATTTAGCCCTTGAAAATCTCCTTATTCCACAAATGTTGCCTCTTTCTAAGCCAAACTCAAGTATACGAGCTCACTGCCTTCTATCTGGCATGGGACATGACTCCAAGGGATGGGCTTCTCTGGTACAGAGGGATTATTACCAAGTTCCAACGAATGAAGCATTTGGAAAAGAACCTTGACCAAAAGGAAGAAATATTAAATACTAATGAGTTTTTATAGCTAAGAGATTTCAAAGTGAGTTGGGAGGTCATTCCAAAGGTTACACTTACGCTCATCTCAGAAAGATTTCACTGACTGACATAGTAAACAGTGCCTCAAGCAGGGGTACTCCTGAGGGCTCCAGAGATATCTGGACACTATAAGCATGGCAGACAAGCTCAGGAATTTGGCATCCTGTCTGTGGACCTTACCTTGGAATATATGTTAGCCTATCTTCCCAATGTAAGAGAGTAAGGCACATTTATAATTTTCCTACATATAGTTCTTCTACCCCTTGTATTTGAAACTAAAATAAACACTATAACCAATAAATATATGTCCTAGAAACTTAAATCTTCAGTCTGTTTATATGCTGGGTTACCCCTAAATCTCAGTAGAGTTGCATCTTACACCTATTCTCCAGTTCATCAGACTTGCCCAAGACAACTAACAAAAGGGTGTTGATAGACAACATCCATCCAAAAAAGCAAATTGTATATACAATTGTAAGCAAGACAGTTCCATTCATGTGCTCCATGGAATCTAAGCTCTCTCTCAATCAGAAACAGAATGGACATAACCATCCTCAAATCCTCAAGATTGAAGAATGAACAAATAGAAGGGGGGAATTCAAGTATGGACCAAAGTACACAAATTATTATTCTAGTAATAGAAGAACTTGTAACATTGATATAAAGACAGTGGTCACCAGATGTTATAAGGAGGCAAAGGGAAGAATAAGTATAACGTGGGGCATTTTTCAGACAATGGGATTGGTCTGCATCACATTACAATGATGGATACAAGCCATTATACATTTTGTCAAACCTTATAAAATTGTGCCATGCAAAACCATAATGTAAATTACAGACTGTGGTTAGTAGCAATGCTTCAATATTTGTTCATCAATTATAACAAAAGTACCACACTAATGGAAGATGTTATTCATAGGGGAAAATGTAGGAGAGGGAAGGTGTGGGTATACGGGAATCCACTATATTTTTTATGTGTTCTAAAACTTCTTTAAAAATAATGGATAGAAGACCTAAATATAAGAGCTAGAACTAGCAAACTCCTGGAATAAAGTATAAGGAAACATCCTCAAGACCTTCTGATGGCAATGATTTCTTCTTGTTTATGTCCAAAGCATGAGAAACAAAAGAAAAAAAAAGATGAATGGGACCTTATTAAAGTTATAAACTTTTGTGCCTTCACTATGAAATTAAAATGACAATCTAAAATCTAAACAATTGGAGAAAATATTTGGAAACTACATATCCAATAAAGATTTAATATCCAGAATATATCAAGAAATTTTTCAACTTAACAGAAAGACAAACAACCCAGTTAAATATAGTCAAAAGACTTGAGAAGACATCTATAGAAGAAATATATACAAATGGCCAGAATGGACGTGAAGAAATGCTTAACAATATTAGCCATCGTGGTAATGCAAATCAAAACCACAATAAGATACCATTTCACACTCATTAGGATGGCTGCTATTAAACTGGAAAATAAGTATTGGCAAGGATTGGAGAAAAAGAAATACTAATTCATTGCTGGGGGCAATGTAAAATGGTGCAGTCACTGTGGAAGACAGTTTGGCATTTCCTAAGAAAACTACGTACAGAAATACCATCTGACTAGGCAACCTCACTACTATGTATAAACCCTAAAGAACTGAAAACAGGAACTCAAACATATTTGTACACTGATGTTCATAGCAGCATTATTCACAATTACCAAAAGATGGAAAAAACTCAAGTGTTCATCAACCAATGAATGGATTAACAAAATGTGGTATATACATACAATCAGCAGTAAAGTGAAATGAAGTCCTGATAAATGTGACAACATGGATGAACTTTGAAGATATCATTGTGGGTGAAATAAATCAGACATTAATGGACAAATATTGTATCACTTCACTGATTTGAAACAATTAGAATCAAAAAACTTAGGGAGTCAGAATCTAGAATATAGGTTACCAGAGGATAATGAATAGGAAATGAAGGCTTAAAATTTATATGGTTATTATCTGGAATGATGGAAATATTGTGGTAATTGACAGTGTGGTGGTAGCATAATATTGTGAACACAGTTAACAGCACTGAAAAATATATCTGAATATGATTAAGAGCGGAAATGTTAGATTGCATATATGGAAAGAGAATACAATATTTTTAAAAATCCATGGAACATCATTACACAGTGAACCCTAAGTTAAACCATGAACTTAAAAAATAATTTAATTTTAATAATGTGCTATTACAAATTGTAACAAATAGTCCAAAGCAAAATATTCATGTTGGGGTAATGTATGGAATCCTGTATTTTATGAATGATTGTTATGTAAACCTACAAATTGTGTAATAAAAAAAAGTTTGTAGGATTCCTTTATTACACTCAGCATCTGTTCCTTTGCCTATTTCATTCTTCTTTATTAACTGAGTATCTACAGCTACAATGCAATAGGTTACATAAAATACCTAAAGGTATTTATATCAGTTCAACCAGAATTTGATAAATGGTTTCTGTTAAACAAAAACTTTATCAAAATATGATTAGATCTCTCAGAGTTTTATTAAATCAGAATTCAGTTAATGAATTGCATAGTTCAAATCATAACAAGGTAGAGAGGAATTCCCATGAGCAAAGACAGCAGTGAGCTTTTATAGACAGAACAAGGGAGTACTACAGGAGGACATCTTTACTGATTAATGCAAACTACATTTCCTAATATGGTTAATGTAAATGGTTGCTTAGCAATGATAAGGTAAGCTTGTGTCAGAATTGGGAGTTGGTGATAGCTTGACTGTCTCATTTAAATTCTATTTCCTGGGCATGCCAGGCATGTACAGGGAACAGAAAACTTAGATTTTTTGCTTTCCTGTCATGGGGCTTAGCATAGGTCATCTCCAGTTCTACCTACTAGATTTTATTTATTTCTAAAAAAGCCAAATCAACAGAAATTGTTTTTGTCAGATACTTTATTTGGCAGCATGTAACTGAAATCTATGCAGTGACACAAACATTTAAAAGAATTTGTATTCTCTAGTAACTTTTTGTTCTGAAATTGGCAGCTTCTTCTTTGATCTCACAGCTCAGGGATATGCAGCAGCAAATCTCCATAATTCTGATGGCCTTTGTTTTATGGTCATGATAATGAATGTGCTTCTTCAAATGTCAGATTTTCATCTTCCCA
Organism: Cabassous unicinctus; assembly: GCA_029593785.1. Classification (NCBI taxonomy): domain Eukaryota; kingdom Metazoa; phylum Chordata; class Mammalia; order Cingulata; family Chlamyphoridae; genus Cabassous; species Cabassous unicinctus. The sequence continues at coordinate 4,919 of JAQZBX010072635.1, read as the reverse complement.
GGGCAAGTACAGGATAATCATTTTCTTTGAAAGAAGGTCCATCTCAGTAAAAACTTTCAAATTTTAGAAACAGCTGAGAACTAAAACTTTTTAATTGGTTACATTTCAGCCCAGAAAACTCAGGGGTGCTGGGTTTCCCAAAAGTGGAGCACAGACTTTAGGTAGGAAATTAAGAGCCTCTGCCACACTTTATTTTGCCAACACACATTGAGACATGACTCCTTTATTATGAAGTGAGTACTTGAAGGGAGTCCTTGAAAGGAATTATGAGCTCTCATTCTCTAAGGATGAAGCACACCTTTTTGTTTATTCAATATCTTCCTCTACCCTTCCTCCTTTTCACAGAACACACTCATCCCCTCTCATCAGATAAACAAAAACTAAATTTCAATCAGTTCCTTTATTAAGCTCAAAATACAAATATTTTGATGATGCATAGTCCTTTCCAAGACATCTGCTTTTAGTTCTTCATATTCTGAAAACTTTTAAACAAAAGGAAGTGTTATATACTCTAACATCCAAAGGCAAAATGATAAGGATAAAACACAAAAATTTATGATAAATTCACATTTAGAAATGGGTAGAATAGGAATTGTGGAGCAGCCACTTTTTCATAGTAAATATATCATACGGGAAGAGAAGTAAGAACCTTGATTCTTCACCTTGGTGATATGTTTGCTTCTTTGTTTAGCCTATGAAATAGGTATAATTCTTTTTCTTTTCTTTTTTTTGAGTCTTCTTTTGCATTGTCCATCTTCTGTGAATTTCTTTCTTGTTCATTATTCTCCAATACACCATTCAGAGAAGAATGGGAAGCTTCAGCAGTTTTCAACACAAGATTCAAGTTCAGGAGTCCAACAATTACCTTAAAGTGGAATTCTCACAGGCTGTTGACACCAAAGTTTGAGGTTCTTTAGTGAAACCATCCATTTCTTGGGCAAAAAAAAAATTCTGGTCAATTTTGTATGAAAATAACTATAGTTCAAAAGCCTTGGCCTAGAGGATATTTTTGAACATAAATCCTCACATCTTTACTCCCCACTTCTGTTTTATGCATCCACTCCAAATGGATTATACTGATGTTGGGAGAATTTGAAATAGTAGGCCCAGTTGGAGAGGCAATATATGTCATTTCATTATTTTCTGTTAGCTTTACTCCAATTTCCCACAGCAAAATGATAATTGATGTTATTTGAAAAGGATTTGTTTTATCATCTAATATATTCCCATTGGTTTTATAACCTCACAGATGTCAATATTGAATTCTCAGTGATACTCTTGGCTTTCTTTTATTATATCTATATATTAGCTGTATTTCCATATATAATGACCATATTCCACACAAAGACATTATGTGGAAGAGGTGCAGAATATTAAGGGAGGGGGCTTCATTTTCAATCAGATGACTTTATTCTATTTAAAGCCATTCAAAAGCCATTCTGTTACATCTTATTGACATCTCATGGAGTGGCAGCTGTAGGGTAACTATTTAAAATGGACTGATTCAAATCCCGACTCTACCGTTTCTGGTTGGTGCCCCTGAAAAATTGGTAAAGGTCTCTGTTCCTCAGTTCCTGAATGAGATGGCGTCTCGTACAAATTGGGTAAATTTGAGGGCACATAATAAAAGAACTAGAACAATGTTGTAAGAGCAAGATCATGAGGTATTGTGCAGAATCTGAGCCTAGTATCAGGGGCACATTTTTTACTCTATGACTTTAAAATGCTAGGACATAGTAGCTTTTGGAACACTCAAGGTGTGTATAAAATAGAGGGGACTTCCTGACACACGAGGGGTGACCTTTCATTAAGAGTGCAGCCAGCCTGGGACAACCTGATGGGAGAGAGTTGTGGAAATTAATTCTCACTCTTTAGCTGTTTCCCTTCCCCAAATGTCTGCAGGGCTTCCAAAGGGCTAACCCTACCTGTAAATTATACAACTGGGAAAATCATTGTGCTGTCCATTCTGGGACACAGAGAAGTGTGGGTGATGGTGGAAAGAGGATCTGGAAAGGTAAACAGAAGATATCTCTATATTGTCCACTCAGCCATTTGAAGGGGTGAATTTGGTAACATAGATTGATATCAATTTGGCAATACTGCCAAATAAAACATAAAATTAATACCCTCCTTCACTGTTCTTCATGCTGAAGGGAGAAGAGAAAAACAGTGTGCTATATAGATGTTACCAATAGTACTTCTGCAGTTAAATTCAGAAAGAATAATTAAGACAGCCTTTTTATCAACACATATTCTAAGTTCCCTTCACCATCCTCAAACCAGCATTTTGGCTGGATAAGTTTTGTTATCTGATAGGGTAGCCCAAAATTTCATTTTTGTGCAGTCTGTCATTATTGAAAGGAGGTGATTTTCATTTTCCAGGACCAGTGACTGTCCAGGGAATTGCCTATGTTCCAAGCATAGTACTCCTTGCCCCTGGGGTAACAGCAAGCCAATTTTCCTATGACAATTTAAATTAACTATCCTGACAAGTATAGCTAACATTTAAACCTGTTGGTTTAGGAGGAACTCAAGAAGGTGGACTAGGTACAGTTTCAGATTCAAATTGATTGCAACTCTTACTGTATAACATGGCATATGTATTTCTCCCTTGAATATTAGAATTGATAGGCTCACCAAATCAAGGTTACATGGACAGAAAACAAAACATATTTAAGTGGGTTATTATGCTTGGTAATGAAAAGGTCACTCTCATATCTTCTCTTTGGTAATGTACTTGAGCCTGGAGGAGACATAGTGGCCACTGGATTAATTCATAAAGTGCAAATGCATAAACACCTTGCAGGGTGTTCTTCCCAGCTGTCAGTTTAAAAGCCTTCAGCATTCATTTCTTCAATGGTCTCAAGACAGAAATTTCTGGGTAATAGTGCATGTTATAAGACTGGTGGATTCCATTTGAATGAGTCCTTTTCCCATTTTCTTTTTGATAAGAATCTGTCTGCTGGCCAGAGGCTATGCATTATAATATCCCATGTGTAAGGCATTATGTAAATATATGAATGGTAGAATAGTAGAATGTGATATTACCTGGAGAGGCTAAAAACAGGCAAATCCAGTTGTTCATAATAGTCATATTCTTTAGAACCATCAAACACTAAATTAACAAGTACTATACCATTGTTCCTAGAGGAAAGAGAGGCTTAGTTATTTGCAAGCCTCTGGCCACAACATTATCATCAATCAATACATAACCTTTTTTAACATGTGTTACTGTTTTCAAAAACCTTCTTAAATATATATTATTGATTCATTAACATTGAACTCACAGTCAATATCACTATAACTCATGCCTAAATGAATACATGCATTTTCTCCATAAGGCACAATACTGCCTTCTTATGTTTAACTACACTAGACATGACTTCAGCACTGTGCTTGAAGATAATTTTAAACAAAGAAATCACCAACACAAAGCACAAAAATGTGAAAGCACGGCACAAAATAAACTGCAAAAAGGAAATTTGTGTACAGTATAAAAGCTGTTCCAAGAAAGCTAAACATAGCTTCTTTTTTCCACAGCTGGAAATAGCTCATTGAGAAAGGAAAATTTTTTTGCCACTTTAAACATTTGTGCAAATGATTGTGAAATCACTGAAATCATGATTTAGGGGTTATAAGTAAATTTTAATGAGTGAAGGAATTCAAATATATGGAATCTCTCAGTAATAGGGATTAGTCGTTCATGCCTAAATCATGTGTCCATCTGTTGGAGATAAAATTGGCTCCCCTTTTAGGATAGAAAAGTCCAATATAATCAGCTTGTCTACAGTTCCCTGGTTCATTCCCTCAGTAAGCTATCCATGTCTTTGACATGAATGAATTACCTTATGCTTATCCTTCTGGGCAGATGGGCATAAACAAGCAGAAATTGAGACCCAGTTCCTGTGACTGATTCTGTGCATGTCTCTATCCAGGCTACCACAGATACTTTGCAAAGGAGTCTATGAAGTAAGCAGCAAGGTGAGTGATACTTATATAACTCAGGAAGAGTCAGTGTCTCCACCAGATTATTGGGGTCTTTCTCTGAATTGATGCCACTCTTAAGCAAGCCATTAGAGCAATTTACAATCTGTTGTCCATCCCAAAATTGGCCATTCTTATCTCATTCTTCCCAAATTGCTGATCAGCAGTTTATCCATTCTTCCTTTTATGAATGGTAGAGAGTCATAACTCAGCATTTTCCTTCTTTCAGTGGACAACTTTCCTTTCACTGTAGTATTTTCCTTCACCACTGCCTTTTAGGACCACCCTGAGTAGCAGCACAGAAAATCCCTTATCTATATCATCCACCAACACTTCCTCCTTAATAATGAGAAGCTTCCATTTCTATGACTTCAAAGAGATAATCAATCTCTGGTCAGATCCTCCAGGTGTATATTGTTTTGAAGAGCACGATCCTAAGTATGAATAACTATATTTATTCCTGTAAAGAATTTATGTTTTTGTGCTAGTGAAGATGATCCAGCAGAAAGGGAAATGGTGAGAGGCATTGAGCCCCATACATATGTTGGGGGGTAAGTTTCGTCAGAAGCAGGGTCATGTCATGTGCCGTCACAGTAAACAAGACTGTGGATGTGGGCTGACCTATTTGGTGCCAAGAAAATTGGAGTTCTGATTGGTGACATTTTGTCAATCAATTGATAATGTTTTTCCTGCTGAGTGGAAGAAGAGTGGAAATGTGTTAGAGTTTTGAGGAGAGAAGAGGAGGCATGGATTACTAATTTGGAGAGAGTCTACAGAGTCTAGGGATATATAATGATATTTCTGAGGGAATTACTTGCTTTTTGTTTATAATATGTTCACATGTTTAAAGTGAGATCACTCAGCAAGGCTTGGACATTTTCCAGCAAATTTTTTTTTGTTGTTTTTTTTTTTGTAGTTTTTGGGCATGCTAACAA
>JAQZBX010072634.1:0-15042 GCA_029593785.1 Cabassous unicinctus | reverse complement strand
ATAGCCCTCAATGCTTACATTAAAAAAGAAGAAAGAGCTAAAATTGAAGATCTAACTGCTCACCTAGAGGAACTAGAAAAAGAGCAGCATACTTATTGCAAACCAATCTCAAGGGAAGAAAGAGTAAAGAACAGAAATAAATGAAATCGAGAACAACAACAAAAAAAAACAATAGAGAGAATCAATAAAAACAAAAAGTTGGTTCTTTGAGAAGATCAACAAAATAGACAACCCCTTAGCAAGACTGACAAAGGAAAAAAGATAGAAGACACATATAAATAAGAAAATTAAAGACTAATATCTCTAATAAATATAGATGCAAAAATCCTCAACAAAATACTTGCAAACAGAATCCAAAAGCACATTTAAAAGATCATGTACCATGATCAAGTGGTTTTACTCCAGGAATGCAAGGGTGGGTCAACACAAGAAAATCTATTAATGTAATAAACCACATTGATTAATTAAAGAAGAAAAATCAAATGATCCTCTCATTTGATGCAGGAAAGCCATTTGACAAAATACAGCACCCTTTCTTGATAAAAACGCTCCAAAAGATAGGACTACAAGGAAGCTTTCTCAATATGGCAAAGTGCATATATAAAAAACCTATAGATAGCATTATACTCAATGTCTTGTTCTTGCTGAGATTGGGAACAAGACAAGGATGCCCACTGTCACTACTGTTCTTTAATATTGTCAAAAGGGTGAAAAGGCAGCCGACTCACTGGGAGAAAATTTTTGGCAATCACACATCCAATAATGGTTTATTATCTATGATATGTAAAGAGATCATACAACTCAACAATAAAAAGACAAACCACATGATTAAAAAATGGGCAAAAGACTTGAAATGACAATTGTCCAGAGAAGAAATACACATGGCAAAGAAATACATGAAAAAATGTTCAACATCACTAGAGATTAGGTAAATGCAAATCAAAATTAAATAACATATCATTTCCCACCTATTAGACTGGTCACTATTAAATGTCAGAAAACTGTAAGTGTTGGAGAGGATGTGGAGAGATAGGAACGCTTATTCACTGTTAGTGGGAATACAGAATTGTACAGCCACTATGGAGGACTGTTTGGCATTCCCTAAGGAATTTGAATATAGACTTGCCATGTGATCTACTATATATACTATATATATATATACACCCAGAAGAACTAGGAGCAGTGACACAAACAGACATCTGCACACTGATGTTCATAGCAGCATTATTCACAATTGCCAAAAGCTGAAAAAAACCCAGGTGTCCATCAACTGACGAACAGATAAGCAAATTGTGGTGTATATACACGACTGAATAATATGAAACTCTAAGAAGAAATGAAGTTGTGAAGCATATGACAACATGGATGAACCTGGAGGACATTATGTTGAATGAATCAAGCAAAACACAATAGGGCAAATACTATATGATTACGCTATTATGAATTAAATATATTGTGTAAACTCATGGAGTTAATAACTAGAACATAGGTCACCAGGAATTAGAATGAGGGTAGGGAATGGAAAGCTGAGGATTAATCTCTGCAGAACTGGTAAAAAGGTTGTTTGTAAATCTTTGGAAATGAATTGAAATGGTAAAAGCACATCATAGTGTGTAACTAGCAGAGCTATTATATGGGTATGACAGTGGTTGAAAGGGTAATTCTTAGGTCATGTATATTAATAGAAAGAAAGTTTAAAAATGTAACATGTGACTGTATAACATAGTGAAACCTCTTGTAAAATATGAATATGAGTGATATTGCATATATATGACTGTTTTTCCAAAATATAAATACTAATGAATTAGAGACAGAAACAGAATAGCAGCTATGTATGGCAGGGGAAGCATAGAGAGATTGAGAGGTGATGAGGTTTTTTTTGTCTGTTATTTGTTTATTATTATCATTGGAATTATAAAAATGCTCTAAAAATGATTGAAGCAATGAATGCACAACTATGTTATTATACTGAATACCACTAATTGTATACTTTGGATGGATTTATACTTTATTAATATTTATCAACAAAACTTATTTGTTAAAAATTTATTTAATGGTATATTTTTTTATAATTAAAATTAATTTCAAACATTGCCTCAAAGGTATTGTAAGAAAATTAATGTGAATACCTTAAGAACATTTTTTATCTTCTAGAAAGGAAAAACGAAAGATGCAGTGAAGCTTTGGAATCAAATCAATAATATGAATACTCATTAATATTTATTATTCCTATAGAGATCATCATAGACAACAAGAACAGGTCTTGAATCATATATAAATTGGAGGACACAAGCCAAAGGGTAAGAGTAAAGACAATGCTGTATAAAGCTTAACCAAAGCTGGCACAGTGGTCTGAAAGGGCAAAGCACTTTGGAGTGGCCCATTCAGGTCTGAAACGTCAGACCAAAATCTTTGTAGAAAAACAACAGGGTACAGGCACATGAGAAATGCAAAAGTCAGAGTAAACACCGATCAGGGATTTTCCTAGAAGTAGAGGAGTGGAAGCAGGTAAATAATCAAAAGATCAAGGACCCAGACAGAACAAGGAGCCTAGGTGGCCAAAACAGCAATTAGGAGAGCGACTGCAAAGCACTGGCTTCCAAAAGGGCAGAGATCTTTAAAAAACTCTGGCTCACAGCTCAAAGATATTAAAACAGGGAGGCAGGGAACTGTCCCATGGTAGCTATTTCAGCATCTTCAGGGAAAGCAGGTAGTTGGAACTGTCAGCTGAATAAAGGAAGTCTTCAATTCAAGAGGCAGCAGCTCTTGTTAAGCAAATGTACAGAAGCATTTGTACTCCAAGTTCACTGATAAAGATTCAGACATAGGTCTTTAATTGCTGCAGTTCCCCCTAAGTCATGAATGGCTCCCCACCCTAGCATAACTTTTATTCCTCATATGCTGGGCACTATAAAGGTATTATTTTATTTATCCTCCAAAGTATATTAGATGGACCTTGTTATATTCATTTAACAAATGAGACAATTGAGGATCAGATCAGTTAACTAATTTTCAAAGTCAATATGTAGCGAGTCACGGTGTCAGATTTGAAACTGCTTCTCTCTCCAATATCCATACACTTTCAAGACACCATACTATTGTCTCTGTTGATATACACAATAAAGTGAGCAACATTAAAACTTTTGTCAAGGTACATGAACGTATACCTTTGTGTGCCCATAAAAGAACCGTTTTCTTAAAAACATGTAACATTAACCCTATGTTTTCCAGCAGATAGTTCATCTTTACACATTAGAAGGGCCACGTGAACTAAAGGAATTTAGCTATGATAAAACCTTGTTGTAAGATAATCTTATCAAAGTCAGTTTCAAGCTGCAGCTCTTAACAACAGCGTCATTTTCTGGCTCTAACATATTTGGCTTAATAATAGCTACATTTCATTGTTTCTTCCAGGCTGTCAGTGTCTATGACTGGGTAAGTATGGCTTATTCTGGGGTGCAGGATTAGAGTGCACATTGCTACCCCTTGCCTAATCCATGTTCTCCAACATTTCTATCAATAAAAATGTGAAATTTTGATCTCCATCTGACTCATCTCTTTGATTTAGCTGAAGAAAATTTACTAGTTCCTAAAACTCCAAATTAAAATTTGAATAAATATTAACCCTTATAGAATTCCATATCTTGACTATATATGTACTCAGCTACTAGACTTACGGTGACAAAAAAAATGGATTTCCCATCTTTTCTCAAAATAGCCTAAATTTAAAGTTAAGCCCTTTTAAAAAGATGTTGGATATTTCACACATATCTAGCCATAACTTTCATCTTCTTCACTGGTAGGTGAGCCTTGGGAATGGGTTTTCTTCCCATGTTCTTATGATGAAATAGTTAGAAACCCAGGTCCATGATTCTCTGCTCAGAAACAATGCAACCTGTCCATTCCCTTTTGTGATACGAATATGGGAGAATAACCCACTAGCACATGGATGGGTTTGTGAAGGCAGCAGTCAATGTCACCTTATTCTCTGATAATCTTTTCTTTCCCAAGAGAAAAGGTGTCTAAAGTATAATTTATCACCCTTTAGATAACTTTACTTTTGTGATGGTCATTGCTGGTTAGCATTTGAACTTGTACTTGCAAACGAATTTAGGATGAGACGGCAAATATTTGGCTCTATGACCCACAAAAGTTGAAACTTGTTACATTGAAGCAAGTACAAATTTTTGTACCTGTGTTTCAATTCTAATTTTCATAATATATATTTCCCTAAAACTTTTTTAAAAATTATTTAAACTTCAAAAATAACAGACAAAAAGCAGATTAACAGCATTACTCACAATTGCTAAAACATGGAACCAGCCCAAGCGTCCATCAACTGATGAATGGATAAGCAAAATGTGGTATATACATACAATGGAATACTATGCAGTTGTAAGATGAAATGAAATTGGGATGCATATGACAACGTAGATGAACCTAGAGGATATTATATTGAGTGAAATAAGCCAGATGAAAAGGCCAAATATTAGACAGTTTAACCAATATGGACCAAATATGATGAGTAAACTCACAGAGGTAAACTCTAGAGCAGGGGTTCTTAACCTTTTTTGTTCCGCAGACCTCTTTGCCAGTCAGGTGAAATAAATACTACTGTAATTTATTTATTGCATACATTCATAAGTGAAGGAAAAGCTAGATTTCAGTTAGAGATCAGAGAAAATAAAGATAATAAGTTGATTTTTTTTTTCAATTCAAGCTCACGGACTCACTGAAATCCTTGGGTCCATGGACACTGGTTAAGAATCCCTGCTCTAGAGTATGCAGGTTACCAAGAAATAGCAGGTGGGTTGAGAATGGGAGATGATGCTTAATGTATGTAGCATTATTATTGAGATTTATTGTAAAAGTGTGGAAATGAATAGGATTAAGAGTAACACATTTTAATGAGTATAAATGAAACTGCTGATTTATAAATGTGATTGTGGCTGAAAGGGTAGTCTGTGAAAGTAAATGTCAATTGAAAGGAAACTAGAGAATAATCTAGGGTATGTATAACAGTGATTTTGGTGGTGGATGAAGACTGTGGTTAATAGTATAAATATAAAATGTTCTTCATTGACAAAGTGCTAAGAATATGGGGATACACAGGAAAATTACAACTAATGTAACCTATGGATGATAGTTAACAGTAATATTGTAATATTTAGCAGCAATGGCAAGAAGATTTTTTTTTCAATACTAAGGGACAACAATAGGGAGTTATAAGGAGATATGGGACTTTTCCTTTTGGAGTAATGAAAATGTTCTAAAATTGACTTTGTTGATGTCAGCACAACTCTGTGATGAAAATAAGAGCTACTGACTATACACTTTGAATGGACTGTACAAAGCAAGGGGATGTATAACACAGGGAATCCAGTGGTGGGATGATGGACCGTGGTTAACAGGACAAATATGAGAACATTTTCTCCTGAATAATAATAAAATTTGATTTTAAAAAATGGCAGCTTAACGAATTATGGAAGCAATACTTTAAAAAATCCTGTCCAGGCACATTTATCTTATTTAACCTTAAAAACAAATTCAACTGTTTCTTCAGTGTTCCAAAAGATGAAAAAATGAGCACAAATTAGTTAAATGACATGACCAAGGTCTCCTTGTTAATGAAGAAAATGAAAAAAACAAAAGCTTAATAATATTCATATCTCATAAAATTAAATCCCACATTATTTTTTTTTTACCTTTAGCATTGCTAAAGTACCTTCCTTGCCTTTGCTACAAAAATATTACAATATGCTTGTTAACTATAGTCTACAAGTTACATTAGTTGTATTTTTCCCATGCATCACCATATTCTTAACATCTTATAATAAACATTCTTGTATTTGTATTATTAACCATAATCCTCATCTACCATCAAAATCATTATATTATACAGTCCCTAGATTGTCCTCTAGCTGTCTTTGAATTACATTAACCTCCCTAGATTATTCCTTTCAACCACAATCACATTCATAAATCAGCATAACTTAGATAGAATAACTGAGAACATATGTACAATATATGGCATGGTATAAATATTCTTAATTCAAATATTAATGTTGGGCTTTAGGGAATTATCTATACCTGAGTAATAATAATAATAACAGTAAAATGTATTGAGCACTTACTATGTGTTAGGTGTTTTTACTATGCTCTATCCATGCGTAAATAATGCATTTCTCAAAACAACACTTTACAGAAGGTATTCTTGTTAATTCTATTTTGTAGATGAGGAAATTAAAGTTCAGAGATATTAAACAGTTTACCAAAGATCACACAGTTAGTAAGTGGATAAGTCTGGGTTATTAGTCAGGCTTAGCCAACTTTGGTGCTATAAACACTATCCTATATCTTAAATGCATTTTGATGGGTAGTCCTCAAAATGATGGTAACTTTTAAACCATGACATCCTTACAGTCTCATTTCCAAAACTGAAATATAATTGATTTTTTTAGACTTTTATAGAAATCATGGGCCATTCATTTCAAATTCTAATCACATAGCTCCCACAATGACAAAGGCCATCAGGTGATCAAAGCTCAATTAGGTTTTCAATAAAGTTGAATAAACAGGGCCCTCTGAGAGCCATAATTCTGCTGATTTGATCAAATATAAAACAAAAGGAGTTTAACTGCCACTGAGAGCAGTGTATATGCAAACTGTCTCAATAAAAACACATAATTCTCATAAAGAAAACAGATGTTTGCTAAACCAATATGATTTATTTTTGCCTTGAAAGATATAAAGATGTCGTTCAGTAGTTGCTAGGTAATATATTTTTGCTAAAGAAATATGCTAAATGACATACTTAAGACATTTTTCTTAATACATTTTGGTAAAACAGGTGATTAAAAAATAGTTAAGTACACAAGGCAGTGGATTAATTTGACATGCTTTTATCCCTGTTGTCCCCATCTGCACCTGTACAAAGTTACAGCAGTGTTGTGTGAGCATTTTCAGAAGTTAAGCTGGATAACCTCATCTACCGCCAATAATTGAGGTGTAATTTAGTGACTGCAAGTGAGTCTTGTAACATGAAACTTCTAAATATACCAATTGACATATATTTGCTTCATTTGGTGTCAGCAAGCTTTTAACTCATGTGGATGCTTGGTTAAGATTTAGCTTAGCAAAAAACAAAATTCTTGACCATTTTGTTCCTTGCCTCAGACAAATTCAGGACTAAAAATCTGCTCTCCATGCATTTATTTCAGTTTACGCATGGACATGAAATCTTTGTGCTGCTTGTTTTCCTTCTGAGATAGCCATACTCATTCCAAACTTAAGTTCCTCCCCCTAGTTCAATTCCTAAAATTTCCAATTCTTCCTCTATCTTAATGTCTTTGAAATTATTATTTATCCTATGGTACCTTCTATCTCCTTGGCCAGTTGTATATTTTTGATGTGGTAGTTTATAATAATGCCCATAACTGTCCACTCTACCCATGGTGATGTGGGGACAATTTCTCTAGTCTAGAATTAGGGTTGACTGCTTTGGCCAATGTGGTCTTAGCAAACATAACACAGTTACTTGTACATTTGGTTTTGCCTGCTTGCTGCTCTAGTAACCTGAGCTGCCATGTGAATATGCCTGGGCACTACTGTTGGATGATAAGAACACATGGAGAGGGGTTCCACTCATCACAGCTGTCAGATTAAGCCATCATAGACTATTTCATTGAGAGCCATACAACCCACAGAAACAGTCACCTACTTATCAGCTGATCACAAAACTGAGTGAGCCCATGGAATGGAGATGAACTTTCCTGATGAGCTCGGCCCAAATTACCAACCTACAAAGCTGTGAGCCAAATAAATGGTGGTTGCTTTAAGCCATAATGTTTGGGATTGGTTTTGCTGCAAAAGCCACTTGACATATTTTCCAATAACTTGAAATAGGTGTGACTATTACAGCACTATCAAACTCCTAGAAGAAAACATAGAGAAGCATTTTAAAGATCTTGTGTTAGGCAATGGTTTTTTAGACTTTACATCCAAAGCACAAGCAACAAAAGCAAAAATAGACAAATGGGACTTCATCAAAATGAAAAACTTTTGTGCTTCAAAGGACTTATCATGAATTTAAAACAACTTATACAATGGGAGAAATTATTTGAAAACCACATATATAAAAAAAGTTTTAATATTTTAAGTATATAAAGAAATCCTTCAACTTAACAGCAAAAATACAAACAATCCATTTAGAAACCCATCTAGAAATCTCTTCAAAGATGATATACAAATGTCCATAACAAGCATGAAAAAAATGTTCAATATCATTAGCCATTAGGGAAATGCAAACCAAACCACAATGAGATACCATTTCATATGCATTAGATTGACTGCTATTTTAAAAAGCAACAACTGGGATTCAGTTGGAAGACGGCATCAGACTAATAGGCAGAGCTCAATACTTTCACAAAAACAACAGAGAAAGAGCCAAAAGTTGTTCGAAGGACCTGCTTTGGGGGTGAGCAGACCAGGACAGGGCTACACAACTCCCAGGAAAGGAGGGACAGAGAGACAAAGAAGCCAAAACAGCAAATGTGAGTTACCAAGCTCCTGTGGCAGCTGGGAAGGGCTCCCCTCCACCACTCCCAAAATACTAAGCTGGGGTAAAACCTCTGGCTCACTGAGGCTGACTAAGAGGGAACAGACACCTTCCTCCCTGTCAGCTGTTTCAAGGGAAAAGGGATGGGGAGTCCGGGGGCTTTTCTTCAGTGAATTCAACCAAGGAAGCCCACTTTGAATCTCTGCTCTGGAGTTTCAACATAGGAACACAGGAAAGCTGAGATTGAAACACCTCTGTGGAAAGGTGTGCTGACGGGTGCCATCTGCTGGCCAGTCTGACATTGCATGAACAAAAACTGTTAAGGGTACTCTCTGTGTCCTAATCTGGGAGAAAATCTGTGCCCCATTAGTGAATCCCTGGCCTGAATCTGATAACTTAAGCTGGGCAATTTTAAAGAATTAGAATAAGTTGAACCAAATATCAAAGAAGAGCTGTGAACAAAACAATAGGCAAGAGAGAGAAATTGGTCATCAGAGTAAATTCACCAAAATATTCAGATGCCTAGACATCAGCAAAAAGTACACACAGGAAACAGGAAGAGATGGCCCAGCCAAAGGAACTAACCAAATATCCTGAAAAGATGTAGGATTTAAGACAAGTAATCAGCAATAATCATACAATTCTCCTAAATCACTTCAAAGAATTTAAGGAAAATATGACTAAAGAAATAAAGGATATTAAGAAGACACTGGGTGAGCATAAAGAACAATTTGAAAGGCTGAAAAGAAAAGTAACAGACCTTATGGGAATGAAAGACACGATGGATGAGATTAAAAAATACATTAGAGGCACATAAAAGCAGACTTGAATTCCTTGAAAACAGAATTAGTGATTTTGAAGACAGAACATCTGAACTGGAAAAGACAGGATAACAGAAAGAGAAGAGAATGGAAAAAATGGAAGAGTCTCAGGGAATTGAGTGACAGTGTGAAACGCACCAACATTCGCATTATTGGTGTCCCAGAAGGAGAAGGGAATGGAAAAGGGGTAGAAGAATATTTGAAGAAATAATAACTTAAAACTTCCCAACCCTTATGAAGGACATAAATATCAATATCCAGGAAGGGCAATGCATCCCAAACCAAATAAATCTGAATAGACCTTCCCTGAGACTCCTGCTATTCAGAATGACAAATATCAGAGATAAAGAGAGGATTCTGAAAGAAGCAAGAGAAAAGCAAAGCATAACATACAGGGGAAAGTCAATAAGATTAAGTGCTGATGTCTCATCAGAAACCATGGAGGAGAGAAGAAAGTGGTATGATGTATTTAAAGTACTAAAAGCGAAAAACTGCCAGCCAAGAATTCTGTATCTGGCAATACTGTCCTTCTAAAATGAGGGTGAGTTCAAAGACTTCACAGACAAACAAAAACTGACAGAATATGTTACCAAAAGACCAGAGTTACAAGAGATACTAAAGGGAGTGCTGTAGCCTGAAATGAAAAAACAAGGGTGAGAGATTTGGAGAAGAGTTTAGAAATGAAGATTATTAGGAAGGGTAAACTAAAGGGTAAAAAGACAGACAATAGAATGATATGACAACAGAGAGCTGAAGGATAAAATGAATGGAGTAAGTAATGTCTTTACAGTAATAAGACTGAATGTTAATGGCTTGAACTCCATAATCAAAGACATAGACTGATAGAATGGATTAAAAAAATATATGAGTTATCTATATGTTGTCTACAAGAGACCCATCTTAGCCACTAGACTACCAGGGACACAAGAGACCCATCTTAGATGTATGGACACAACCAGGTTTAAAAGGTTGGAAAAAGATATTCCATGCAAATAGTAATCAAAAAAAGCTTGAGTAGCAATACTAATATCTGACAAAATAGATTTCAAATTCGAAACTGTTATAAGGGTTGAAAATGGTCATTATACATTAATAAAAGGGGCAATTCACCAAGAAGAAATAATTAAATACTTATGTACCTAATCAGGATGCCCCAAGATACATGAGACAAACACTGGCAAAATTGAAGGGAGAAATAGATGTCTCCATAATAATAGTTGGAGACTTCAATACACCACTCTCAGTATTAGATAGAACACCTGGACAGAGGGTAAATATAGAAACAGAGAGCTTGAATAATGTGATAAATGAACTAAACCTAACAAACATCTATATAGCATTGTACCACAAAACAGCAGGATATACTTTTTTTCAAGTGCTCATGGAATTTCTCCCACAGAGACCATACTTTGGGTCACAAGACAAGTCTCAATAAATTTAAAAAGATTGAAATTATACAAAACACTTCCACTGATTATAACGGAATGAAGCTGGAAATAATAATGGTGGAAAAAGGGAAACTTCATAAAGATATGGAGATTAACAACACACTCTCAAATAATAGTGGGTCAAAGAAGAAATTGCAAGAGAGTACAGCAAATATCTTCAGATGAATGAAAATGAGAACACAACATATAAAACCTATGGGACACTGCAAAGGCAGTGCTCAGAGGGAATTATAGCCCTCAATGCTTATATTAAAAAAGAAGAAAGATCTAAAATATAAGCTATAACTGCACACCCGGAGGAACTACAAAACTTACAGCAAACAAATCCCAAACCATGGTGACGGAAAGAAATAGTAAAGATCAGAGCAGAAATAAATGAAATCGAGAACAAAAAAACAATAGAGAGAATCAACAAAACCAAAAGTTGGTTCTTTGAGAAGGTCAACAAAATTGACACACCCTTAGCTAGACTGACAAAGAAAAATAAAAGAGAAGATGTAAATAAATAAAATCAGAAGTGAGAGGGGGAACATTACCACTGATCCCACAGAAATAGGAGAGATCATAAGAAGATACTATGAACAACTCTATGCCAAAAAACTAGACAATGTAGAGGAGACGGACAAATTCTGAGAAACACACAAAACACCTACACTGACCTTAGAAGAAATTAAAGACCTCAGCAAACCAATCATAAGTGAAGAGATTGAAACAGTCACCAAAAACTTCCAGAGATGAAAAGCCCCAGACCAGATGCCTTCACAGGTGAATTTTATCAATCTTACTCAAGCTTTTCCAAAAAATTTAATGGGAGAGAATGCTACCAAATTCATTCTATGAAGCCAACATTACCCTAATACCAAAACCAGATAAATATACTACAAAAAAAATTACAGACCAATATCTCTAATGAATATAGATGCAAAAATCCTCAACAAATTATTTGCAAACAGAATCCAAAAGCACATTAAAAGAATCATACACCATGATCAAGTGGGTTTTATCCCACATATATAAGGGTGGTTCAACACAAGGAAGTCAATTAGTGTAATAAACCACATTGATGAATTGAAGAAGATAATCACATTATCCTTTCGATTGATGCAGAAAAGGCAGTTGGCAAGATACAGCACCCTTTCTTGATAAAAACACTCCAAAAGATGGGGATAGAAGGAAGCTTTCTCAATATGGTAAAGTATATATATGAAAAACCTACAGCTAGCATTGTACTCAATGGTGAAAGATTGAAAGCTTTCCCTCTGAGATCAGGAACAAGACAAGTATTCCCACTGCCACCATTGCTATTCAATATTGTCCTAGAGGTTCTAGCTAGAACAATTAGGCTAGATAAAGAAGTGAAACGCACCCAAATATGAAAGGAAGAAGTAAAACTCTCACTATTTGCTGAAGATATGATCCTATATCTAAATCTCCTGAAAAATCCACAACATAGGTACTAGAATAGACGAGTTCAGCAAAGTGGAAGGATATAAGATTCATATGCAAAAATTAATAGCATTTCTATACACTACTGATGTTCAATCTGAGGAGGAAATTTTTTAAAAATTCCCCTTATAAGAGCAGCTAAAACAATCAAATATTTAGGAATAACTTAACCAAGATCATAAAGGACCTGTATTCCTAAAACTACAAAACATTGCTAAAAGAAACTGAGGAAGACAAATAAATGGAAGGACATCCTGTGTTCATGGATTGGAAGACAGAATATTGTTAAGATGTCAATTCTGCCCAAACTGATTTACAGATTCAATGCAATCCCAATTAAAATCCCAAGAGCCCCTTTTTGCAGAAATGGGAAAACCAATTATTAATTTTATTTGGAAGGGTAAGGGGCCCTGAATAGCCAAAAAGTCTTAAAAAGAATGAAGTTGGAGCACTCTCACTTCTAGACTTTAAAGCATATTATTTAGCTACAGTGGTAAAAACAGCAAGGTACTGGCATAAAGACAGACAGACTGACCAATGGAACTGAATCAAAAACTCAGAAATAGACTCTGACATCTACAGCCAAGTGATTTTTGACAAGGCAGTCAAGCCCTCCCAGCTCGGCCAGAATAGTCTGTTCAACAAATAGTACCGGGAGAACTGGATAATCATATCAAAAGAAAGAAAGAGGACTCTTATCTTATACCTTATACAAAAATGAACTCAAAATGATCAAGGACCTAAATATAAAAGCAACAACCATAAAACTCCTAGAAGAAAATGTAGGAAAATATCTTCTAGATCTTATGGTAAATGGTAGTTTCTTAAACCTTATACCCAAAGCACAAGCAACAAAAGAAAAAATAGACAAATGGGACCTCCTCAAAATTAAACATTTTTACACCTCAAAGGACTTTGTCAAAAGAGTGAAATGACAGCCTACTCAATCGAGAAAATATTTGGCAATCACATATCTGATAAAGGTTTAATATCCATGATATACAAAGAGATCATACAACTCAACAATAAAGAGAAAAACTACCCTATTAAAAAATGGGCAAAAGACATTTGTCCAAAGAAGAAATACAAATGGCGAAGAAACATATGAATAAATGTTCAACATCATTAGCGATTAGGGAAATGCAAATCAAAACTACAATGAGATATCATTTCACACCTATTAGATTGGC
Organism: Cabassous unicinctus; assembly: GCA_029593785.1. Classification (NCBI taxonomy): domain Eukaryota; kingdom Metazoa; phylum Chordata; class Mammalia; order Cingulata; family Chlamyphoridae; genus Cabassous; species Cabassous unicinctus. Next base: position 1,580 of record JAQZBX010072634.1, on the reverse strand, counting down.
CGCTATTAAAAAGTTGGAAAACTCTTAAGTGTTGGAGAGGATGTGGAGAGCTAGGAATGCACATTCATTGTTGGTGGGAATGTAGAATGGTACAGCCACTGTGGAGGACTGTCTGGCAGTTCCTAAGGAAGTTGAATATAGTCTTGCCATGGGACCCAGCAATATCATTATTAGGTATATACACAGAAGAACTGAGAGCAGAGACACGAACAGACATCTGCACACTGATGTTCGTAGCAGCATTATTCACGATTGCCAAAAGTTGGGAAAAACCCAGGTGTCCATCAACTGATGAATGGGTAAACAAATTATGGGCTAAACACATGATGGAATATCATGCAGTGTTAAGAAGAAATGAAGTATTGAAGCTTATGACAACATGGATGAACCTGGAGGACATTATGTTGAGTGAGGCAAGCCACACAAAAGAACAAATACTGTATGATTGTGCTGTTATGAAGTAAATATATTGTGTAAACTCATGGAGTTAATAATTAGAATAAAGGTCACCAGAAAATAGAAGGAATATAGAGAATGGAAAGCTGAGGGTTAATATGTGCAAAATTGATAAAAATGTTGTTTGTATATCTTTGGAAATGAATAGAAATGGTGAAAGCATATCATGGTGTTTGTAACTAGCAGTGCTATTGTATGGATATGACAGTGGTTCAAAGGGAAAGTCTAAAGTCATATATATTACTAGAAGGAAAGCTAAAAACTGTAACATGGGACTGTATAAGATAATAAAACCTCAGGCAAAACACAAATATGGGTGATATTGCATATATAAGACTATTTTTACAAAATATATATACAAATATACTAGAGAGAAGGAAAAAGAATAGCATCTATGTATGGCAGGGGAAGCATAGAGAGTTGAGAGGTGATGAGTTTTGTTTTTTATTATTATTATTATTATTGGAATAATGAAAGTGCCCTAAGAATGACTGAAGTGATGAATGCACAAATATGTGATTATACCAAATACCACTGATCGCACACTTTGGATGGATTTATGCTTTATTCATATGTATCAATAAAATTGATTTGATAAAAAAAAAAACCCTGAAAATAACAAGTATTGGACAGTATGTGGAGAAATAGGAACACTAATTCATTGCTGGTGGCAGCATAAAATGGTACAGCCACTGTAGGAGACAGTTTGTCAGTTCCTCAGAAAGGTTGTATAGAACTGCCATACTACCTGGCAATCCCACTGCTAACTATATACCCAAAAGAACTGAAAGCAGGGACTCAAACAGATACTTGCACACCAATGTTCATAGCAAATTGTCAAAAGATGGAAGCAACCTAAGTGTCCATCAACCGATGAATGGGTCAATAAAATATGGTATATACATACAATGGAGTATTAGTCAGTCATAAAACAGAATGAAGTCCTGATACATGTGACAACATGGGTGAACCTTGAAGACATCCTGTTGAGTGAAATAAGCCAGACTCAAAAAAGACAAATATTGCATGATCTCATTGATTAGAAATAAATAGAATAAGCAAACTCATAGAGTCAGAATCTAGAATATAGGTTATGAGGGAATGGGGTAGGGATAGGGAATGGA
>JAQZBX010072633.1:0-15042 GCA_029593785.1 Cabassous unicinctus | reverse complement strand
GGATGCCAAGGTACACCTAAGGGAAAACTTTTGCAGGGGATCTTGGACCAAGGTCAGATGTTCTGGGTGGCTATTGACAATCTGTGTTCCCACAAAATAGATTTTCTACAGACAGTACTGCAGGCAACAAGGAAGACGTGTACAGCTAGAATGCATGACAGAGGCAGAGCTGAGAGCGGATGGAATGTGTTGCTTGGAAGATGAGAAGCAAATAGATTCTTATGCACAAGGAGCATTATATTCTTTTATAAAACGATTTGACTCTATATATGCATATATAAAATGGTTTGGCAATATGTATCCTAATATGTTGAAGTGCCCATTACTTTTGATCCTGTAATGCAACTCCTTGTAATCTAAGGAGATAATTCAAAATATGGAAAAAGCCATATGCATAGAAATTATTCATTTAATGTAATCCCATTTATAATAGCCCAAATTAGGAAATGCTCTGTATGTCCCACTCTGGGGGCAAGTTTAAGGAAATTAAAAACATCTCCCTGATTAAATGTTATGCAGCCATCAAATGATGAGGTTGAAGACTGAAGAAATTTGAAATATATGCAAATATAATTGAAAAGTAGGATAACAATTACACACTGTGGCCGAAACTATGTAAATATGCATAAGAAAAAAGATGGAAAGGAAATACAGCTAAATGTTTATAATTATGATGATAGACATGGGATTTGGAATATAAAATATTTTATTTATCTACCTACCTATCATCTATCTACTTGTATCTGCCAATCTGTAGTTAGAGATTCTTTCTTCCCCATGATTGGATTGGGAGGAAGATCTGGATTTACTTTGCTTGGGAACTGTTCACGCCTAGAAAGGTCTGAGGCAGACATATTCAGTCAGTTCTGCATAGGTCTTAGGAGGGGCTCTCCTCCAGTCTTCCCTATGGCTGTGGCTGGGCTAGTTTCTCTTTGAACACTCCTTTCCATGAAAGAGAGAGCGGTGGTCATAATCATAGTAAGTGCTAACTTTTACTGAGTTCTTACAGTGTCAGATGTTATGGTAAGCACTTTCAGACTTAAGCAGAAGATATTTTATTACTCTCCCCATTTTACAGATGAATCAATGGAGTCTTAGGTAATTTATTCAAGATTATAAAACTAGTATGTGTCAGGGTAGACCTGGGAGCAAAAGCCTCTATGATATGCTCCAAGAAGTCCAGTTAAATGGATCCTTCTAGGTATCAGCTTAATTTATCAAGGGATGAGCATTGTATTTGAGGCAAAACCTTATAGTAATAAATGATATATTTTTAACTGACCATGTTCTGAGCAACTCTCTCCTACTCTTAATTGTGGAATCCTCATTGGGAGTTGGCTCTGTGGCAGGGCAGCTTCTTGGTGTTTGCAGCCTCTAAACAGACATCTTTCAATCTCTTGCCCAACACAGCTCTTGGGAGACTGAATATTGTCCTGTGTGTCATGGGGTCTTCTCTAAGGATCCTCACACGGGAACGCTTGATCAGAAGGATGTTCACATACTTGACTCCCATGGCAAGCCTAGGGTGAACCACAGAGAAGCAACATTAGAGGCAGGGAGATGGGTTGAGACTGTTATATAGAGGTAAGAGCTGCCGGGAGCTTGAACTAAAGGGATGATGAAAAAGGAAGTAGATTTGAGAGGGATCTAGAGGGTAGAAATGGCAAGACCTGGTAGAAGAGGGGCATGATGTCCGGTTTTTTAATTTAGGCAGCAGAGTGAATAAGAATATAAGAAGGGATCCTGAGGGAGGGGGAGTGTAGAATCAATGACCTCAGTTTTGAACTTAAGTTTGAAGTGCCTCTGTGACATTCAGCAGAAGATGTCCAAAAGATTACCATAAGAAGCCCCGAGTTTCTTCACATAGTTTTCCCAGCTTACTCAGTAAATATTTGTTTCCTAAAACTCAAGTGATTTTTCCCTTTGCAATGTCTGGATTCTACCCCCAAATAAATTAGAATTTCTGAGAGATGAGATCCAGGCATTAGTATTTTTAATTGGTGTTCTTGACAAAATCTACAGATAATTCTCGTGTATGGCCAGGTCTGACCACCACTGCTTCAATTTAAATAAAACAATGGATGGGAAGGTCTACTGAGATGTTCTTTCTCTCCTCCGTCAATTTCTTTCTGAGGGTCTGCCATGTTTTGGGTTTCATGCTACTTAAATGTAAGCTCAATTCCTTCCCAGGAGGGAAGGGACTTTGAAGGATTCACCTCTGTATTCCCAGACTCAGAGCAATACCTGGCACAGAACCAGCACTCAATAAATATTTGTAGAATGAGAGTTTGCACTAGGATTTAGAGCGTTTAGAGAACCCTGAGGGGGTAGTAATGGTACCACTGAGAGGAAGCTTTCTGCTTCTGAGGTCTCTGATTATGAACTGTTGTGCTGTAATTCTCTTTTCTTTTTTTTTACAAAACAGGCAAGACAGTGGGATTGCTGCCTGGAGAAGGCAGGCTGTTTGGATCAGGTTTTGCTGAGTTACCACGTGATTGCCTTTTTGTGCATCCTTGTTCCCAAGGGAACTCTCTTTCCCTCCCATCTTCCTCTCAATCACCTTTCTTCCAACTGCATAGCTGGGGTTGACCTCTTGGTTTTGACAAATTCTTGTAATATTCCGGTTGAAGACCAGATCAATTGAAAATGGGCTTTTGCAGGGAATGGTTGTCAGTTTCTGCTGCTTTAATATTTCCTCATATTGGGCTTTCTGAAAGGCACTTCTGTATGGGAAGACTTTTTCCTTGTCAGCCTGGTTCTGGCAGGGGAACAGCAAGTCTGTCCATCTGTCTCTGAGCATATGCATGACATCTCTCTCATTGGTAATGTGCTACTTCTCTAGATGGTCCCCTTGGTAAGTTGGAAAAGGTTCTAATTCAGCATATTTATTGTGACTTTTCCATGTGCTAGACGTTTTCAATACTTAAAAATCAACTCTACAAGGTAAGTATTTTTATCACCATTTTATAGATTAGAAAACAAGCTTTAAAGTTCAAAGTCTTGCAGCTGGTACCTGGTAGACTCAAGATTTTCATCTAGCATGGCTGACTATACCTCATCCTAGTCTAAAGTCCAGGGACGGTCCCCGATTAAGTGTCACAGGTATACAAAGAAGTGAGAAGATGAAGACAACATAGGAGTTTTTCATAAAGCTAAATGTAATTAACTTTTTAAAAATATATATACATTTTTATTTTTTAAAAGATACTTAGATTACATAAATGTTACACAAAATTGTAGGGATTCCCATGTTCCCCACCTCCCACACCTCTCACAACCTCCCACATAAACATCTTTCATTAGTGTGGCACATCACCTGCAATGGATATACATATCTCGGGGCTTTGCCACTAAGCATGGACCATAGTTCACATTGTAGACCACACTCTCTCTCACACAGTTTGTAATTAATTTTTAAAAACCTGCTCATTATTTTTTAAATGCCTTTGTTGGCTAATAAGTTGATAATCCAATGTTCTTCCCTGATTTATTTTTCTTTCCCTAAAAGTTTACTTGTTCATAAAATCACAAAGTCTGGCAAGCCCTGGATTATTTTCTGAACCAAACCTTAGGGCTCATAATTTGACAGTATAACAGAATATTTAAAATTGGAAATGTTCCAGACAGTCCAGAGTACAAGGTTGCCTTAAGGTCCAGAAGAAGAACCAGAGATGCGACTTGATGAGTTGAAAACTGTGTACAAAATAACTTACAGGGAATTCGATAGCTCCCTTATTTAAGACTTAGGAAATAGCACTTTCTTCACTCTTGTTCAGCCTAACCTGTAGTTCAGGAAGCTAGGCCTTCCTTATAGTAATAGCTGGCCCTTCAAGATTGCATTACAAGATTCATCCATGTTATCCCGTGTGTTAATACTGTATTCTTTCTTACAGCTGAGTAATGTTCCATCGTATGTATATACCACAATTTGTTTATCCATTCATTTGTTGAAGGGCATTTGATTCCAACTTTTGGCAATAGTGAATAATGCCACTATGAACATTGGTGTGCATATATCTATTCTTGTCCTTGCTTTCAATTCTTCTGGGTTTATACCCAGCAGTGGAATTGCTGGATCATATGGCATATCTATAGTTAGTTTTTTGAGGAACCACCAAACTGTCCTCCATAAGGCTGGACCATTATGCATTCCCACCAGCAGTGGATGAGGGTTCCCATTCCTCCACATCCTCCCCAACACTTGTAGTCCTCTGTTTTTTTAATAGCCGCAGGTCTAATAGGTGTAAGATGATATCTCATTGTAGTTTTGATTTGCATTTCCCTAGTAGCTAGTGGTGTTGAGCATCTTTTCATGTGCTTTCTAGCCATTTGTATTTCTTCTTTGGAGAAGTGTCTATTCAAATCACTTGCCCACTTTTTAAATGTATTGTTTGCCTTTTTATTTTTGAAGTGTAGGATTTCTTTATATATGCTGGATATTAGGCCCCTATCAGATATATGATTACCAAATATTTTCTCCCATAGAGTAGGCTGCCTTTTCACTTTCTTGACAAACTCCTTTGAGGTGCAAAAGTTTTTAATTTTGAGGAGGTTCCATTTTTCTATTTTTTCTTTCATTGCTCGTGCTTTGGGTATAAAGATCATGAAACCATTTCCTAATACAAGATCCTACAGATGCTTTCCTACATTATCTTCCAAGATCTTTATGGTCTTGGGTCTTATATTTAGATCTTTGATCCATCTTGAGTTAATTTTTGTATAAGGTGTGAGATGGTGTTCCTCTCTCATTCTTTTGGATATGGATATCCAGTTCACCAAACACCATTTGTTGAAAAGGCCATTCTCTCCTAGTTGAATGGGCTTGGTGGCCTTGTCAAATATCAGTTGACTGTATATGCAAGGATCTATATCAGAACTCTCAGTTCGGTTCCATTGGTCAGTATGTCTATCCTTGTGCCAATAACGTGCAGTTTTGACCACTGTAGCTTTGTAATATGTTTTAAAGTCAGGTAGTGTGATTCCTCCGATTTCATTTTTCTTTTTCAATATGTCTTTGGCTATTTGGGGCCTCTTGCCGTTCCAAACAAATTTCATAGTTAGTTTTTCCAATTCAGTGAAAAAATGCTGTGGTGATTTTTTATTGGGATTGCATGAAATCTGTAGATCAGTTTGGGTAGGATAGACATCTTAATGATGTTTAGTCTTCCTATTCATGAACAGGGAATATTCTTCCATTTATTTAAGTCTTCTTTGATTTCCTTTAACAGTGTTCTGTAGTTTTCTGCATATAAGTCATTTACATCTTTAGTTAAATTTATCCCTAGGTATTTGATTCTTTTAGTTGCTAACGTAAATAGGATTTTTTCTTGATTTCCTCCTCAGATTGCTCATTATTGGTGTAAAGAAATGCTACTGATTTTTGCATGTTGATCTTATAACCCACGACTTTACTGAACTCATTTATAAGCTCTAGAAGCTTTGTTGTAGATTTCTCAGGGCTTTCTATGTATATCATGTCATCTTCAAACAGTGAAATTTTTACTTCTTTTCCAATTTGGATGCCTTTTATATCTTTTTCTCGCGTAAGTACTCGAGCAAGTACTTCTAACACAATGTTAAATAGAGGCAGTGAAAGTGGACATCCTTGTCTTGTTCCTGATCTTAGAGGGAAAGTTTTTAGGATTTCACCATTGACTATGATGTTAGCTATGGGTTTTTTCATATATACCCTTTATTATGTTGAGGAAGTTTCCTTCTATTCCTATCTTTTGTAGTGTTTTTATCTGGAAAGGGTGCTATATTTTGTTGAATGCTTTTTCTGTACCTATAGAGATGATCATGTGGTTTTTTTCTTTTGATCTGTTTATGTGGTGTATTACATTGATTGATTTTCTTACGTTGAACCATCTTTGCATACTAGGGATGAAACCCACTTGGTCATGGTATATAATTCATTTGATGTGTTGTTGAATATGGTTAGCAAATATTTTGTTGAGGATTTTAGCATCTAGGTTCATTAGAGAGATTGGTCTATAGTTTTCCTTTCTGGTGGCATTTTTGTTTGGCTTTGGTATTAGGGTGATGTTGGCATCATAGAATGAGTTAGGCAGTGTTCCCTCCACTTCTATTTTTTGGAAGAGTTTAAGCAGGATAGGTGTTAGTTCTTTCTGGAATGTTTGGTAGACTGCACCTGTGAAGCCATCTGGTCATGGGCTCTCCTTAGTTGAGAGGTTTTTGATGACTATTTCTATCTCGTTACTTGTGATTGGTCTGTTGAGTTCATCAATTTCTTCTTTTGACAATGTTGGCTGCTTGTGTGTTTCTAGGAATTTGTCCATTTCCTCTAAATTATCCATCTTTTTGGTGTATAATTTTTGAAAGTATCCTCTTATGATACTCTTTATTTCTGTGGGGTCAGTGGTGATATCCACGTCCTCATTTCTTATTTTATGTATTTGCATCTTCTCTCTTTTTTCCTTTGTTAGTCTAGCTAAGGGTTTGTCAATTTTATTAATCTTCTCAAAGAACCAGCTTTTGGTTTTGCTTATTTTTTCTAGTTCTTTCTTATTTTCTATTTCATTTAGTTCTGCTTTAATCTTTGTTATTTCTTTCTACTTTCTTTGGGGTTATTTTGTTGTTCTTTTTCTAAGTCCTGTAGGTGTGCAATTAGGTCTTTCATTTTAGCTCTTTCTTCTTTTTTAATATAGGTGTTTATGGCTATGCATTTCCCTCTCAGTACAACTTTTGTTGCATCCCATAGGTTTTGAAACGTTGTGTCGCCATTTTCATTTGTTTCAAGATAGTTACTGATTTCTTTTGAGATTTCCTCCTTGACCCACTGTTTATCTAAGACTGTGTTGTTTAACTTCCATATCTTTGTGCCTAATCTGGTTCTCTGCCCCTTACTGATTTCCAGCTTCATTCCATTGTGGTCAGAGAAATTACTTTGTATAATTTCAATCTTTCTGAATTCATTGAGAGTTGTTCTGTGGCCTAGCATGTGTTCTATCCTGGAGAATGATCCATATACACTTGAGAAGAATGTATATCCCACTGTATTTGGATGTAATGTTCTGTATACATCTGTTAGGTCCAGGTCCTCTAATGTGTTATTAAAAGTCTTTGTTTCTTTATTGATTCTCTGTCGAGATGTTCTGTCTAATGGTGATAATTGTGTACTAAAGTCCCCTACTATAATTGTAGAGACATTTTTTTCTATAGGTTTACAGGAAATAGAAAGGGAAAAGAAGGTTGTGAGCCAATGCCCATATGGGCAAAATCTATGATAAGGTGGAAGTATGTAGTTGTACAGTGGAGGGGCATGACAGTGATGTAATGATACTGTTGGGTTGGGTGGTGCTGGTTTGTCATGGGGGTGGGGTGGGGAGGATGGGTTGGACTGTCCATGGAACTGGGAGGAAGGTTGGGGGAGGGAGCAGGTGAACACTGGGGATTTGTGGGCACATGGTTGAAACTACAACATTGGGAATGATTTTCTGGCAAAATGGCAAGTGAGGGTTGCTGGTTTGGGGTGTTGGATGTAAGGGAACATTTGGGACAGGGCACACCTGGGGCAGAGTTCTAGGGAGTGTGTGAGTGTTCATCTTGCCATAGTGTGTTATATCAGTGGGTGGAGACCCATATAATGAGTGGCAAGGTGGTGGACTCTCTTCCTGGGGAGGTCCGCTATGTTCTCAAATAGAGGGGCGGGAGTCTCTTGAGAGCATGGGCAGTGCCTAATAGGGGAGGATAGACTAGTGTGTCAAGCCTTCAGTGTTGTTGCAAGTACCTATGAATCTTGACCTTCAAGGAGTGAAGCCTGGTGGTTGCTGTGGGTCCCGAGGGGAGGGGGAGGGAGGAATAGAAAAATGAAACAGGGGGCATTTGGGGGCAAATGGAAGTGTTCTACATGATCTTGCTATGATGGATACAGACCATGTTGAATTGCATCAAAGTTTATAAAAGTGTATGGTCCAAAATATAAACCATAATGTAAACCATTGACCATGGTTGGTAGCTATGTTTCAATATTTGTACATCAGTTGTAACAAATGTACCATCCACATATAAAATGCTATTAATAGGAAAAGGGGGAAGAGGGGGAGGATGTTGGGTATATGGGAGTCCCCTGTATTCGATACACGGCTTTTCTATAACTTGAAACTTCTTTGAGGACAAAAAGTAAAAAGTAAGACACTGGGGCAATAAATGGAAGAAAATGTCACTGTACATATAGGACAACAGATCTTAACAGTCATGAAAGGCAAAATGTCAAAAAATTTTTTTAAAAATATTTTTCATTATTTTTTATTATCCCAAATTTTTATTTTTTATTATTTAAAAAAAAAATTTTGTATTTTATTTCTTATTTTTAAAACTCATTATTATTTCATTTTTTAATTAAATGTATTTGGCTATTTTATTGGCTTCATTTTTGAAGAAGTTTTGGATCACAGAAGGGTTACAACTATGGCAAGGGAGGATCATTGGTGCAGGATGTCAGTGATGGGGGATACATAGGAGGAAACTTATCTGGGCATACATATAAGGCATATAAATATGTTCAAGTGTTCATGGGGCATCATCACGGTGAGTGGAGATTCACACAATAACCTAAGGAACATCAAATTCTCATCCTGGGGACCTCTGCCACATTCTCTAATGGATCAGCAAGAATCCCCCGAGGACAGGGACAATGACTAGTAGAGGAGGATGGTCCATTGATGGGCCCTTGATATTGATGATTATGTGTATGAACCTTTACTCTTGAAATTGAAACTTAGCCTACTATTATAGGGTGCCTAAGAGTTGCATCCTGGGAGCCTCCTTGTTGCTCAAATGTGGCCTCTCTCTAAGCCAAACTCAGCATTTAAATACATTACTTTCCCCCAAGCATGGGACATGACTTCCAGGGATGAGCCTCCCTGGCACTGAGGGATTACTACCAAGCACCATCTAGCAATGCAACTGGAAAAAAGACCTTGACAAAAAGAGGAAAAAGGTAAAGACAAATGAGGTAATATGGCTAAGAGACTTCAAAGTGAGTCAGGAGGTCATTCCAGAGGTTACACTTATGCACATCTCAGCAGGATTTCATTAACTGCCAAAGTAGATACTACCCCCAAAAGCGGGGCTTCTTAGGGCTCTGGTGACATCCAGACACTATAATCAGGGCAGATAGCTCAGGAGTTTGGTATCTTGCCAGTGGGCCCTACTTTGGAATTTATGCTCCCTAGTATGAAAGAACTGGACTCAGTTGTGGTTTCCCTACACATGGCTCTTCTGTCCTTCTATTTGAACCTATAATTAGAACTAGGGTTGGTATGTGTACATCCAAGAGACTTAAATCTTTGGACTGTCCATGTGCCAGCTGGGCCCTGAATCTCAACAGAATTGCAACACCTACTCTCCAATTCATTGGTCTCACACAGGGCAACTAACAAGGAGGTGATGATGGACAACTACCATACCAAGGAACTGAGAGAGTCTACAACTGCGAGCAAGACAGTTCCATCCATCATCCCCATGGGATTGCAGCCCTCTCTCAATTAGAGGTGGAGTAGACATCAACATCCCAGAATCCTCAGGATTGAGGAATGAACTATGGACTAAAGTAGACTTACTGGTATTCTACTATAGACTTGTGATTCTAGCAATGGAAGAAATTAAATCATTGATGTGGAGGCAGTGGACACTGGAGATTATGCAGGCAGGGAGAGGGAAAAACAGGTGTAATATGGGGGCATTTTGGGGGCTTGGGAATTGTCCTGAATGACACTGCAACAACAGATACAGGCCATTATATATCTTGCCATAACCTACAGAATTGGGTGGGAGAGAATGTAAACTACAGTGTAAACTTTAATCCATGCTTAGTGGCAATGCTCCAAAATATGTTCATCAATTACAATGAATGTACCTTACTAATGAAGGATGTTGTTAATGTGGGAAAAGGTGGGAGGTGTGGGGAACAGGGCATATGGGAATCCCCTATATTTTTTATGTGATATTTGTGTAATCTAAGTATTAAAAAAAATAAAAAATAAAATAATTTTAAAAAGATTGCATTACAGCAGTCCCAGTGCCATCAATTCCCAGTAGGAATCCAAGCTTGGGTCATCTTTTAAAATGTCTGCAAATTGCAGTGTGTAGACACGTGTGTCAAATATGGCATGCACTGCATTTAAGTACCACTTAGAAAGAAGAGCAAAAACCGGAGCGCTTTGAAATGATTTTTAAATTAATGTTTTGGTGGAAATATTCTGTTTTATCTATGCAACTAAATACCTTTTGGGCATATTTAGCCAAGTTCTTGGAAATACAGGAGGAAAACAACAACTTTTCATTGTGCCTCTTTTTCTCCCGTTAACAGTAATCAAGTTAAATTCTACCATCTTCTTGTTCCCTTGTACTTAGATAATTTTGTACATGCAATAACTTAGAGAAAAACATAATAATAGAAGCAAATGTTTCCCCTATGTAAAAAAATGACCAAAAGTCATAATTATATTGTGCGTATCAGGAAAAGAAAACCAATTTGTGAAAGTTTTTTTAGATTGATATTTCTACACGTATTTTAACCCCGAATGACTGCAAACTCTTTGATTACACAGCGTGCTGCGATCTTATTTGACCTTCATTTGGCGTTAAAGCATCCCTTAAAGATTATGTCCATCTCTGTTCATTTCTCTTTAGGCTACAATATATAACGTGGCACCACTTGGTATCAACTTGATTATAAACACAAATACAATCACTGAAGTCACCAGGCAGCAATCTCAGTGCTTCATTATAGGAAGCCTATTTAATTAGTGCTTTTCGAATTTTAATGGGAATCTCAAACACCTGCAGAACTTGTTGAATTGCAGATTCTGATTCCTTAGGGCTGGGATGGGTCCAGGATTCAATATTTCAAACAAGTTCTTAAGAGATGCTCATGCTTTTGGTCCAGGCGCCACATTTTGAATGCAAGGATTTGATTATGTATCTGTCAATATTTTTAGGTATCATTTTAAACAAAGCACACAAACATTTGAATCAATAGAGTATTCACATGGTTGTGGATAAGTCCGCAGGTCCCAGTCACTAAAACATAAAAGACAGATAGGTTATTAGAGTATTATGCTGGGCTTCCAGGAACCAAATCCTGACATGAAGTATGAAGCTGCTTGTACTGAATTGAGCATCAGCCAGTAATTTGGGAGGAAATGGGGATTGTGCAAAGACCTCTCTGGATGTTCCACATATAACTCACAGATGTTTTCATCAAAGGGAAAGGCCAGCTGTGTTTTCCCCTCCGATAAGTCAAATCTCTTTCTTTTTATTCAAGCAAAACTTTATTTATACCTTTCTACTGTCACCTCTCACATTTTGCCTGGTCTTTTAGGTAAAAATGTGGCAAAGCTTTTTTTTTTTAAATTTTAATGTCCCAGGCAATGACCATGTTCTATTCATTTTTGAACTTTCACAGAGCAGGCATATAAACATTTGTGCAATTAAATTTATTCTCTAGATAAATCTTGTGAGTGCCCCAAGGTCCGGTGATCTTAAAATTCTAGGAATTTCCCTCTCTTTTGTATTTCAGGAGACTTATTTTCTTTATTACTTCTGCTTTTTTTTCTTTCTAGGAAATGTGGTTAAAACTCAGTTTTTCTCTTTGAACTTACACCACATTTTTATTCTTTGGTCTGGGCTCTCAGGTACACTTTGCCTTTTTATTTTGGTATTAGGATACATTTTGAGAAGATATGAAATACTTATAGATATTTCATTGATAATTTGTGTGGCCAGGATTTATCTTTTCTAAGTAGTCCTTCAGGATCTTCTAGAGAGAAGTCCTGTCAAAAGATGCAATAGAGGAAATTTTTCTTCAAAAAGAAAATGCAGGATTGCAGAGATATAGGCCTTGTCCATATAATATCTTTCTTATGAGGAAAAAGAAAACAGTGCCTAACCTCATCAATAATCCACTATAAGATGTCCTCAACATGGGTGCCAAGTACCTTCCAACTCTTCAAAAATTTTTATTGAGAAACTCTCAGATAACGATTGGGAGGCAAAGATCCAGAGATCATAATGGATATCCAGCAAACATGAATCATTCGCGTAGCACATCAATGCCAGAGACTATATACAAGAATGTCAAGGTATTGATAAGAACTTCCTCCCCAGTTCTACCTGTCTACCTGTCTGCCTATCTGCCCATCCATCCATCTATTTTTTATTCAATCATTCACTTGATCTTTTTATTGAAAAATAAAACATAGACTCAAAAAACCCATACAAAACAAGCTTAATGCAAAGATTCTCAGACTGCTGTGTCCAGATCAGCAGAATCAGCATTGCCTCAGAACTTGTTACATATGCAAATATTTGAGCTTCAGTGCAGACCTACAAAATCAGAAACTCTGTAGGTGGGACCTCTGTCCTGAGAGGCCCTCTGGGGTTTTGCCACGCACGCTTGAGTTTGAGAACTGCTGGCCTAGTAGATTATTATGAGGTTGACACTTTTGTAACCACCACCCATGTCAAGAAATAGAACTTGCCATCTCTCAGAAGCCACTCCACATGCCCCTCCCCAACCACAGCTTTTTCCTCGTCCCAGATTAACCACAGTCATGACTTTTATAGTAACCAATTCCTTGTTTCTTTATGGTTTTTATCACCAAGTTCTACATCCCTAGACAGTGTAGTCTTTTCCATTGATATTAGCTTTATGTCTTTTCATCTACAGGTCCTTCCACTGGCCCTTTCTTTTTCTTATGATGTGTCTGTTCAAGAACCTTAGATTGTTTGGCCTGATGGAGTTTGCCAGAGTGTGGGGTTTGCTGATTGCATAATCACGGTGCAGTTCACGCTGTTCCTCAGCAGTTCCTACCAATTGGCAGCTGCTTATCGAGGCTTGATTAGACCCAGGTTTGATCCCAGTGGCAAGATGCGTATGATGTTGAGTCCTTTTATCAGGAGGCACATGATGTCTAGATTCCACTGTTGTTTTTTAATATTAGCAGCCACATTTGCTTAATACCTGTATGTATTGGGAGGTACATGGTGGTGACATTCTAATTCTGTCATTTCATTTTCACTCATTAGCTGGAATAATGATGGAGATTCTTCTCCCTATCTTCTATATGGCCACCCAGTGATGGATTTCATACATGAAAAGCCAGTCAAATGCTCATTTGTCCTTTTATTTACTTAGTTTTCAAGATAATGAATTGCTTCCCTGTCATGCTCAGAAAGTAACCAATTAATATTTTTAATATCATTTTGATGCATACTTGAAGGGAATCAAACTATGATGAATCTCATCCTTATTGAAGCTCAGATTGTCCCATTTTTGGCCAGTGAGAACCTCTTCAATTTGACTACTGACTCCTTTTAATACACCCTTATACTCTTTGATAACTTCCTAGCTATCTGGGATGACAAGCTGGTCCAGGCTTATCTTGTACATTTCCTGCCCCACACCAAGAATCAGCCATGTTTCTTTTCTTTTTTTCTTTCTTTCTTTCTTTTTTTTTTTTTTTTGAGGTACTGGGGTCAGGTATTGAACCTGGGACCTAGTATATGGGAAGCTGGTGCTCAACCACTGAGCCACATCAGCTCCCTGAGTTAGTTTCTTCATTTGTTTGCTTGTTTTGTTTTTAGGAGGCACCAGGAACTGAACCCTGGATCTCCCATGTGGGAAGCAGGTGAGCAACTGCTTGAGCCACATCTGATCCCCTGAAACCCATGTTTCTTTTGGTGGGAAATGATATGTCAAAACCAAAAACTAAACACTCATTACTACTGGGCTGGTCCTTGTTTCTGCATCTTTTCCATCGACAGCGTTAGGAAATATACGTATGTATCTTTTTTTCACCAACATATCTTTGGTGAACATATCTTTCTGCATCTTTTCCATGGACAGAGTTAGGAAATATATATATAGATATATTTTTCTATACTAACATATATATAATATCTTTATATATTATATAATTAAATATATATAAGGATACAATACCTCATGAATTTATACCGATATTTCCAGTTCAGGACTTCAGGGATTTTACTTAACTTATTTTACATGGTATCAGTATCTCCTTTCTTCCACTCCAAGAATCTTGGTTCTCAGGGACATACAGGATGATAGAATTGGAATTCACCATAATTACTCAATTTCTCTATTCCAGATTATACACACAATACTATTACTACCATAACCACTTATGATTACTCAAAAGAGTTAAAAAAACATTTTGTGCATATTTGATTCCCATTTCCCCCCAATATTTTATGGTTATACCTAGTCTTTGTTATCACATAACAAAGTATATATTTGTTATCAGATAGCATGTAGTATATATTACATGCTATACTCTCCCATTTAACGCTTATATAATGTTAGATATTAGTTTTAGATATTTGATGCTCATCACCCTCTTTATGTAAGGCTTTATGTCAACAATTCTGTAGTCATTTGGTTGTCTGAAGCTCATTCTCTAGTAGATCCCTTGGGAAGGGGTTATCAGAACAATATGGCCTCAGTTCTTGCATGTTGAGAACAGCCTATCCTCTCTAATTAAGGCCCAGTCTTGCTGGATATGAAATCCTTGGCTCATATTTTCTTTAACTGATTACCTAAATATGTTACTCTTTTTTCTCCTGGCATAAAATGTTGCCATCAAATTCTGATAGCAATCAGGATTCCCCCCCCCCCCCATTTTAAGTCACATTCTCTTTTTGCCTAGATATTCAAAGGGTATTTTCTTTTTCTTTAAAGTCCTGTAATTTTACTAGAATATGTCTTGTTGTTGGTAGTTCTGGGTCATTATTCTCATGTATGCATATAATTTCTAAGTTTTTTTGTATTTCAGGATAGTTTTATAGTGTTACGTATTTTTTATGTTCCCTTTTTTAGGTTTTTCTTTAGGGGCTTCTATTATCCTTATGTTGCATCTTATTTGCCTATCTTCAAAATCTGTCACTTTTTCTTGAAACATTATTTCTCTTCTTTTCTTTTGATTTTTAAAACTTTTCATTTTCCCTTTATATTTATCTTAAGACATTTTTAATTCACCTTTGAGCTCTTCTAAT
>JAQZBX010072632.1:0-15042 GCA_029593785.1 Cabassous unicinctus | reverse complement strand
AACTGAATTCTGCTTGAAGATTAGGCTCTTTTAGCATAGAAAAGTGAAATGAAGAAAACCTACCTGGAGAAAACTGCAAGTAAAGATTCTCAACCATCCAAACAGGATACAAAACGTATTCCAAAATTCTCTTGACAAAGAAGATAAACAGAATTGTCTAAAGTAAAAACAAATAGCCACCTGTATGTATTGGTACCAGCTATGTATGAGCTCTTTACATGCATTCTTCCTAATCCTCACAATTACCTGGCAATATAGGATTTACTAAGCAGGCAAGGAAACTGGGACTTGCACAAGATTAAAAGGGAGCTCAAGGTCGCACAACTAGCCAATGTAAAGCTGGAGTGCCTTCCATTCCCAAGCCCTTGCTTTCTCTACTTCAGCAGAGGCTTAGCCTCCAAAGGTATTTTATAAAGCCTTCACAGTGTTTTAGTAGGTTTTTTAATTAGAGAAGTGTGAGCTTGCAAAACAATCTTGCGTAGTGTACAGAATTCCCATACATTACCCACCATCAACTCTGCCTTCATTGTGCTTTAACAAGTTTTGTACTTGCAAATTTTAAAATTTAAATTTAATGAATTTAAAGATCTGGGGCTTTGAGTAATCAGACAACCTGGCAACAGGGAGCCTTTAATCCTTGGGGCAAAAATGAGCTTGAGCTGCTGGTGTCACCCTCTCGAGAGCCTGGCACTTGTGCTCGTGTTTCCCGTTAGCCGGCCGGCTTCTTCGCCTGCCTGCGTGGCTGCTGGAGACACTGGAGTTCAGGTTCTGGGCCGGGTCTCTGAAGCAAGTTAGCCTCTCAGCTGTGGACAGACAAGAGCAGAAAAGGGGAAATTAAGGCAATTAAAGCATTCCCCCTGGATATCACAGGCAAGCGCCTTTCTCGAAAGATTTCCTGTTCACACTTCGCTGACTTGCAGTGTTTCAGTGGCTAACACCTAGCTTCACAGATCATGAAAAACAACAGTTTTCTGCTGCTGCTCACAAAGTTTCCACAGTGGTTTTGCATCAAACTCCCATTTGGGAATCTGCTGTTGCTGTCTACCTCCTCCGCAACACGTCCTTAATAAGAATGTCTTAAAAAGAAGAAGGTTGGCTTGATGACCTTAGTGATCTTACCCTGAACATTGAAAAGAAAATGAAATGAAATGTTGCTCCAGAAAATGTCTCCTCCCTGCTGCCCAAGGCCATGTCCCTGTGACTGGAGATGACAGTTCCACAATGATCTCTCTGTAAACCACGCACTGGAACTAGGGAAAGAGAATACTGGAAAGACACGTGGCCAAGTGACTTTCTTAAAATTGAAATCTCCGAATTGCCAATGTCAGAATATCTAAGCGCAGAATTACGCAAGATGGGAAACACAATGTGAACTGAAGCGTATGTTGGCTATGAGTTCTCTTGCATGCCCTGAGGTTGGTTCATGGCCAGAAAGAGTAATTCTGGTTCTGAAAGAGAGGAAGGATCCACGAGGCTCCTCAGCCACGGCACTGGGCACTCTGGACATTGCGGCGAGCACTGGTCGCCCAGAGTTGCCCTGCTGTGCCTTGAGTCCCATGATTTGAAAGATGGAACTAATTACAGGTCAGAGAACGAGCTTGAGGAGACATCTATGATTTAGCATCATCTGCTTGTAACTTGACCCAATATAGATTGTTTTGACACCTTTCTTGGGTGCATGCTTTAATGTTTAACCAGATTCACTATTGATTATCATCTCTTTAAGAAAACCATCTTTCCTTTATAATTTCAACCTGCTTTATTTTTTCATTAATTATAATGGTGATTTAGTAACTTAGTAATAAAGGTACCTTACAAATATTGAGAGTACATATAGGGCATGCCAGGTATTCTCCCAAATACTTTATATGTATTAGCATACTTAATTATCAAACAACCTTACAAATGGGGCTCCATGTATTTTTCACACAGAGGCACAGTAGAGTTAAGTAACGTGCTTAGGGATCACACAAATAGTAAGTGGCGCAGCTGCGACAGATTGAACCCAGACTGGCTGACCAGAGGTTTAGGCAGCCGCCCTCTTAGCACATGCCATCCCGAGGGCACCCCAGTCCAGGACATGCGTTCATCAGGGCAGAAAAGAGTGGGACAATGACATCAGGGATCCAGATTCTAAAAGTCTGTTAGTAATAGTCCTGTGGTTTATGATCAACTAAACTCAGTTCTTTTATGTGTAAACTGTGCCAAGCCAAGTGTCTGCTGGAATTTACTTTCTTTTTTCAGGAGGTGTCGGGGATTGAACATGGGAAGCAGGCGCTCAACCACTTGAGCTACATCTGCTCCCTTGCATTGATTTTTTTTTTTTTTAGATTTATTTATTAATTCCCTCCCCCCTGCATTTACTTTTAATAGAAATTAAATTTGCTTTGAGGAACACTTAAAACATTCCCTTATCCCAGATGCATGTGTTTTCACCCGACCTCCTAAACGTTCCTGATGGCTCGTGGCGTAGTAGTTCAGAGCTCAGACCGCAGGACCAGCCTGCCCAGGCTGAAGTCCCGGCCCAGCCTTTGTCAGTTGTGCACATGGGCAAATTGTTTAAAGCTTTCTGTGCCTCGGTTTCCTCACCTGTAAAATGGGTATCATAATGACACCTAACCGTTGTGGGGGTTAAATGAGCTAACAGTATTACAATAATGCATGTAGAATGCTTGGAAGAGTGTCTGGTACAGAGTAATCCCTCAATGAGTGTTACTACTACTGAGCATGCTATTGCTTATGTGACAGTATCTGAGAAATGCTTTCTGAATAAAGAAAGGCTTTTCAGTTCCCAACTTTTCCGAGGTCTCAAATTAGAACTGTCCCACAGCTAGGGCCAGAGCAGCGGGAGATTGTCTGGAGATCACTGGGGGAGTGAGTTCTGGGGTGTGGAATCTCTGACTGTGCCTGGAGCAATGAATGTGTGTGGCATGTGGATTTCCCTGGTCCGTTTCCCCACATTCACACCCAAAGACCCTTGGATTTTCAAGGACCATTCTGCTTTCGCTCAGGCTTAGGACTCAGCTGCACCTGACAGCTGCCCCTTGCACACTGAAGTAGGATTATCGGTGCCCGAGATGAGGAGTTTGATCTAAAAGGGTTTTATTTATACGGTTGTTTATTAATAACACAGAAATGAGGGCTGTGGAGTAGTTTGCAGCCTGGTCCGATGAGCCTCAGTTTTCCTTCTCCTCGTCTCTGTGGCTTTGTGGGGAGAACGAAGCAGGAGAAGCGAGGGGAGGGCCGCAGCTGTTAGTGCCGGGGAGCAGGGCTCCTGGCCGCCCCCCTCTCCTCCATCCCAGTCTCTGCTCCCTCCTAGCTCCTTAACCACACGGAAAATGCAGGGAATGCTGACTGGACACCTGGCTTCCCTTGACCTGGTTTTCTCTTCTGTCTCCTTCAAGATCAAGTCTTCCTTGTTGGCCCTCAGGGATTAGGGGGTATTTTTAGCCATAGAAATTTCTGGAAGGAAGACTGAAGTTCTACAAGGTCTATCTGAGCCTTAGGAGAGAATATTCTGAGCCAACAAAATGCTTGCTTTCAAGGTTTCCAAACAGTTTTATGGAAGAAGTCCACTTACTTCAGAGACACTGCAAATATTTGTTTGAAACATAAAAATAAATAATTTTCTGCTTTTTATCAACTTTAATGATACATGATTTGCACATAATAGGCATTCAATTTAATTGTATAGTTTGATGAGTTTTGACAAGTCTATACACCTGTATACAAGTGTAAGCACAATACCCCAACTGATATATAGAATTTCCTAAAATTTAAATATTTAATATTTAAAATACAAAACAGAAAACAACTTATACACTCAGATTTCAACATATCAGAAACCACTAACTCTCAGGTTGTGCTCCCATTGATTGACATTATAATGAATTATAGAAAGTTCAACTTATAAAATAAATTTTACAAATAAGATGTCACTTTTAACTCTGGTACATTGAAGTTTGGTGTAACACTTTGTCTTGAAAAGGAAATAAAATGGTCCCACAACTAAAAAAACATTTGAAAACCCAGAGAAAGAGTATCATAAGGAGAAAAATAAAACCTGAGCTGGCCTATCTCCTATTCAGGCTACAGCTCAGCAAGAACGGCTCCACTGCACGACCTCTGGAGCAGCCTGGCCTGATCTGGAGTCAGGCTGAAAGCCACCCGATAGTAACTGTGTGACCGTGGGAAAGCCCAGGTCTCTCCCGCGTCCTCGTCTCTAGTAGCTGCTGTTGGGACTTGGTGACTGGCTAGCAGGACAGTGAAGTGGCTGACACGATAGCCTCCAGAATCGGATGGCCTGGGTTATCTGTCTGACCTAATGTAACCCCTTGACTTCCCTGGCCTGTGATTTCATCATCCGTAAAACGGAAGTAACAAAGCTCATTCCCTGGGAAAGAAGATGATGCCTAAGAATTGCTTACGTCAGTACCTGGTGCATAGCGAGTCTTAATGAATACCAACCTTTATTAAGTTTAAAGGAGAGAATGTGTGTGAAGCTAATGCGGCTGCCACATCCGTCGTGCTCAGCCCGCGGAGGTCTTCGCAGTCCCACCTCCACTGAGGTCTCACGAGCGACGCAAGCGCTTGGCCTGCTGCCCAAGCTTTCTTGGTCCCAATCTTCTGTGTAAAGTAAGAGACTTTAAGTGAGAGGACTTCTCAGCTCTCTGAGAAGTCTCTGCCAGCCTCTCACTAAGCACTTTGTCTGATCTGTTCAGGCTCCCCTAGTGGGGAGTTGTCTAAGCCCCTTTATTCCCTCCAGCCTCTGCATTTTGATGAAGATGCATGGACTTGGAGCAGCTTCATTCCGCATGTCCGTTTCCTCTAATCTGTGGACTAGGAATCTCAGAGAGCTTGTGCCGATAACCTTCCTTTCCGTCTTTGCCTCTGCCAACAGCAGCCCCCACCGTTGGGCAGTCTTAGAAGTGACAAGGAAATTCTTCCCTTCCAGAAACCCCAGATGTTCTTGGAGTCAGTTTATAGGCTAACGAGATATTCAGTCATGAAGCTCAGCAATGTCCACCCCTCTATGTCTGCACGGTCTGTTTTCAAATACTTGCTATTTCAAGAGCTTCCTCTCGTCTGCGAAACTAGCCTTCTATATTTTCTTCTTGACTGTGAAGACTCGTTCTTGCTGAAAGATTACAGTTTTGGAACTGTGTATAAAATTTCATGCCTTTATTTCCTCCCTTTAGTGAATGTTAGCCTTTTCAAAACAGTTGAGGAGCTGGGATTTGAAGTGGGAGGAAACCTATTTTAGCCTCTGCCTCTATTAAAGACTTGCTTCATCAGTTTGTCCAGGTACTGCTGCTGCATAACAAGTTACCCCAAAATTTAATAGCTTAAAACAGGCATTTTATTACACTCATGGATTCTGTGTCCCCGGAATTCAGACAGGGCCCGGGAGGAATGGCTGGTCTCTGCTCCACAGATTCTAGGCCTCAGCTGGGAAGAGTCAAAGTCTGGGGACAATTTGACGGCCGCGTTTTTGATCGTGTATCTGAAGGTGTCTGCACTCCCGTGTCGAGCAAGGACTTCCCATTGGAGAACCTGCATGTGGCCTTTTGAGCATGGCAGTGTCGGGGTAGTTGGAATTTTTTACATGGCGGCACAGCGCTCTAATAGCGAAAGCTCCATGAGCATTGCAGTAACTGCATCACCTTTTCTGCTTAGCCTGAGAAGTCTACAACACATCTGCTGTATTTTGTTGCTTACAAGTGAGTGATAAGCCTGCCCGAACTCAAAGGGGGCAGGCAAAGGCTGTACCTTTTGCCCCACAGTTAAACCACAGACCATACACGGAAGCATCTTATTGTCATGTGTAGCTCCATCTTAGCATATAAGCCTGTGGATTACCTTAAAAGGCAAGGATAGGAAAATGCAGGCATGTTTATAATCTCAATTCCCATCTGGGAGCTCTTTTGAAGCCTGGAAGATTCAAGTGTAAGACTTGTCAAAGGGAACACTGCTTTCTACTCTGAATGTTAAACTTAGGGTGTGTGTTGCCTGAAGAAGGACAAGGGAAAGAAAATAAAAATTGAAGCTTCTCTCCTGCTTTTGAATGTTAGATTTAAGAATAGCATGTCATCTATTCTATGACCACTAAACATAACAAAGAGAAATGGGAAAAATAGTCCTTCCACTTCCATTTTCTCACTTCTTCCTTATAACCTCCTAATGAGGTCAGTACTATTATTTTAATCACCAATTTACAGATGAGAGAACTGAGATCCAGAGATGTCATAATAACATTTCCAAGATCATATAGTCAGTAGGGTAGAGGCTGCTCTCTCAATCCATCTGACTTCAGATGTCACATCCACAGGCTACCCCATGAGCCATCTCCTCCTGGAGCCCCGTTGTGCCAAGTCCTGCCCCTTCTTAGGGACCACTGCACTCACAGCTGTGGGAGCCCCCCAAGTCCAACCACAATCATCTCCCCATCTGCTACCTTGAGATTTACCCAACCCCTTTTTCCAACTCTAATAAATATTTTCCACAATAATTTACTGGCAAGAGAGCAGTTTATCCTATGGGTGAGCCATGATTCACCTATCTGTTCAATAATGGTACACATGTAAATGGTTCATTCTTTGATTCACTCAACAAACATTTATTGAGTTCCTTCTATGTGCCAGTCACTGTTGTAGGGAGACACTGATTAAGCAGGGAACAAAGTGTGCGAGCAGGGAGGGTAGAAAATAGACAATACGTACATAGCCTGTTGTTAGCTAGTGGGAGGACTGTGAGGAGAGGTGAAGCTGTGACGGGGTGACGGCTGATGGGGCTAGTTTAAACTCTGTGGTCAGTCAAGGCTTCTCTGAGGAGGCAATATGTGCACAGAAACTGAAGGGGGAAGGCAGCGAGGCATCTGGACATTAGGAAAGGGTGTTCCAGCAGAAGGAGAAGCAGTGGATGACACAGGCACTTACACGGCCTGTTTCAGAAGTAGCAGAGAGGCAGGTGGGTGGAGAGCAGTGGAGAAGAAGCAAAAGCGAGGTGGTGGTGATGGCGAGACAGTGGGGGCAGATCACGCCAGGCTTTGAGGCTTCGGTACGGATCGCAGCTTTTATTCCAAATGTGACAGGAGACCACTGGAGGGCTTGGAACAGGAAAGCAATTTACATGTTAAGAGGTAACACTTTGTGCCAGACAGTGTGTGGAGACAAGAGTGGATGCTGGAGATGGCACGGGTGGCTCCCGCATTTGTCCACGTGGAGGATATGGTAGTTGGATCAGGAGAAGACGAGAAGTGAGTGGACATGAGATGCGTTTAAAAGTAGATGCTATGGACTTTGCAGATGGGTTGGATATGCACTATGAGGAAAAGAGAGACGTCAGGAAGGAGTCGGAGGCACAAGCAACTGGGTGGATGGTATGGGGAGGAGCAAGCTGTTTCCAGCTCTGGGCTGTCTCAGGAATTCTTCAGGGAGCTTCTCACACTGAGCTAATGTGGTACACAGAGGGACTCTGGTTCCCCCCAGCCCTGTTATTTACTTGCTACAAGTCAGTTACCTCAGTTTCCTTACCTGTATCGTGAGGACGACAGGCATGCCTGCCTTCTAGGGGCTTATGAGGATTTAAAGCACAATGCCTAGTTCTTAGAGTTACATTATCATTAGCCATTGGTATTATTAATGTATTTCTGTAAGCATTTATGATTATGTCCTTGGGGGAGGTATTGGGTTAAAGGATATTCACATTTTTAAGCTTTTAAAAATTACCCGTTTACCTATGAATGATCATACCAATGTGTTCCTATCAGCAACTGTAAGATGCAGAGGTGACAATTATTTTAAAAATATTTTAAAAATTTAGTGTTTAGCATACCGACTCCCCAGCTCTTTGCCATGCCCCCTCTTTCCAGTCACAGAATGAATGGCTCCTTGGTTTGACATGACTTGAGATTCTAAGCACACTTCTTCTCCTTCCAAAATTGCCTTCATATTAATATGTACATTCATTATTAATACAATCTGCTGCTATAATAATGGAATATTATTATAATAATAGCCTAGCTAGGACTAATATATGTCTATTAGTTAATATGCAGTGTGTGTGGTTTTGCCAAGAGAGCAAGGGCGCGCGCACGAGTGTGCGTGGCAGAGATGTAGGCTGTGAGTGTATGTGTGAGAACTGGAGAACGAATCCAAACAGCTCCAGTTGTCATCTATAATTCTGAATAATCACTGTACTTGATTCTGTGCCTTATTTAAAGAGAGGAAGAGGAATTGATTTAATAACCTGTCAAATTATACAACACAAGAACTTGGGGGAAAGAAAAACACTCTGGTATTCTTAGTGGGAAGAAAAATATTGTGACAGCTCCATGGAGATATCTTTGTGTGAAGAGAACTGGTAGAAATTATGGTGATGAGTTGAAGTTCTTAGGAAAACACATTGTTTCCATGTAATAAATTTGACCATTATATCAAAGAGCGCCTCAATATAGAAAGCTCTTCTAGAAGGGCATAAGAAAACAGAAACTACAATTATTCCTTCCTTTTATCTCCTTCCTTAAAAATAATTTATTTATTCCATCATTCACCACAGGGTTCATTGTGTTCACTGACTGGTGAACAGCAGATATATGAGAGTGTTCTCTCGTGAATGGGAACAAATATGCAATGTTAATACATGGTGTTAGTAATAGGATGTTTGTGGGGAAATTACCCAAATGTAAGCGATGGGCTGTAGATAGCAGTAATATGATGATGATGTTCTTTCAGCCTTTGTAACAAAGGAGTCACAGGAACTTAAGGTGTCGTGGTGGGACGATGGGAATCCTGTACGATATGGATGATTGTTTTATTAATTCACAATCGCTCAAATAAAAAAAATAATTTATTCGACCATCACTTCCACTGGGGATTTAGACAGAATAACGACAAAATAGGCTCATGATTTGACAGACGTGTAAAGTTTAAACAAAAGAGATTAACACCTCAGCGTTAAACCCCAGCATCCTGGAGAAGCCGGGTTGCACCTTTAGGGAACAAATAACATTGGGAACTGTCAGGATCCTCCAGCCAAAGACCACAAGGGACGGATCTGGAGTTGGACAAGTTGAGTTTATCGCTTGTTGAAACAAGGGGTAACGCACACCGTGGGAGCCAAGAGACGCTTGAGTAAGAGAGTTTGCTAAGTACGTGAATTGGGGCTATTGCCGGGTGTTTGGACAGCAGGGCTTGGCTCTGGATTCAATATTGTTAGGAAGCTGGGGCAGTCACATGATTTATTTACAAGGAGGGGAGAGTAGACCACAGCTGAAGATGTAAAAGGTAAAGACTCGTATTAACCAGCAGTGGGGATAATTGGTCATTTTTGTGATTTGGACACAATTGTGTCCAAATTATTGTCTGGTCCAGCCATGATTAAGGAGCAGTGTAGATTTTCATTTGATCTATCAGGAACAGACTGGCATTGCTGGTATTCAGTGAAAATATTTCATTCAATTTTTGTTGAGGGGAACACTAAAGCCTAAGCGATAGAGCCAGGCCAGCACCTAGCAGGACCAGCGCCTAGCTGACAGCACCAAGCCAGCTTCCAGAAGTCGGGGTGACATCCAGATATTCAGCTGTTAGACTTCAAAAGCGTCTGCTTAACAACGGGCCAACTGGTTTGCTAAGCAAAACGTTGGTCAGAAGCTTTCACTCCAAGCAAAGTGACCGTCTGTTTCTTAGCTGTCTTATCCAAAGAATGGTATTTATGATGGTCAGCATGAATACATTCTATAATAAATTAGTAAATTTATTATACTTAATAAATTAATAAAAATAAATTGACTTTTCCCTGTTACTTAAACCAAAATTTCCCTTCTACCTCTTTCTGGTCAATTGGAGGGAAAATTTCCGGGAGCTCTTTAGGAGGCATTCATGTTTCTGGTCATCTGTCCAAAAGAAAGCTCTTTAATAACAGCGTGAGTCCATCAGGCAGGGCATGAGCTTTCACCAGCCGGGAGAATTGCCTCCTTTTTTCAAGGTGGAGTGGACAGCTTTTTTTCTGTCCCATTTCTTAAAACAGCCCCATTTTAGAAGTATCACCTGGTCATTGATAGTCATCCAACAAGCAGTTGTTGAATACCTACCATGTGCCATATGCCTTCCTTGTCACTGGATATGAGGACAAACGGCATGGTCCCTGTCCTCGCGCAACTCATGTATCTCAAGGGATGGAGAGACATGTGATCCAAAATGTAATTTAAAGGTTGGGGGCGGGGAGTCGGGGGAAAGTATAGTCAACTCTGCTTTGGTGGGAGGAGCCAAGCAACATTTGATAGAGAAGATGCTACTTGAGCTGGGTCTTACGTGATGAGCCTGCCTGGTAGACAAGGTGGTGAACAGCGTTGCCTCGAATGTCATCCTAGGGAGCCTGGGTTTTGAGTCGCAGAGCCTTTTCAGCACAGATGGTGCTCAGTAGCTCTCAGTAGGGGGAGGAAGGGACTTTCCAGGGGGAAGCAGGAGCCAGTGTTGAGGGTTTGATGCTTTGAAAAGAGAATAACCCTGATGCAGTCTTGAATCTTGAATTAGATTCTTGCTTGTGTCCTGGCCTTTTCCCGTAAATATACCACAGGAGATAGAAAATGGTAATGTCAGGGAAGCAGCTGACTTTCACACCATGGGATCTTGGGTTAGGATGGGGCAGTTTAAGAAAAAACTCATTAATGGAAATTGATTTATGTTAGTTGCAAGATTTCAGCCTCAGTTTTGCGTCCCTCCTTGTAACCTCACGTGTGCATTTTCTCCCATCGTGTTCCAGCTCATCTCATCGCTTCACCTGTCCATCCACCTTTTGTCTCTTAGATAACTTCTGTGGTTTGCACTCACTGACACACTAACACTCCAAGTCTCTTTCTCTCTCACACACACACAGCCTTATGCACTTTTAGATTCTAGTTCATAGTTAACTCAGGTTAGTGGGCTTACCAGAGACTCAACAAGTCAAAGCAAAAGGAAATTGTCCCAGTTCTTTTGATGAAACATTCTGGAATAAAAATAGATCAATCTCCAGAAGGGTCCTTTATGCAGGAGCTAAGGGTGCAGTGAGGGGCGCTCCGCGAGAACAGGACCTTTATCTTACTGATAAGAAAAGTGCTCGGCACTGATGGGCACTTAGCTCTTTGCATGGCTCCTTCTTGCTCGTAGAGGCTGTTTGTGTTTCTTCAGTGCTGTACTTGGACGTTCCTCTCTGGAGATCAGTATACCTTATTAGTGGCAGCACATCTATTCTTAATGGAATATCTTTTTTCTTTTTTTCATTAGAGAATTTGTGGGTTGACAAAACAATCATGCATAAAATACAAGAGTCCCATATACTACCATATTATTAACACCTTTCATTGGTGTGATTCATTTGTTATAATTGATGTAAGAACATTTTTGTAGCTGTACTATTAACTATAGCCATGGTCTGACTTAGGGTTCACTGTTTATGTTATGAAGTTCCATGGATTTTCAAAACTTTTATCTATAATATCTTATTTCTTGATAGCAAATGGGTCAAGGATATGTCTTCTTGTCATTTGAATCATCTAATTGGAGTGAAATATTGCCAAGTCTTTTCTCTTGGAGGCATGTCCTCTGATCAAATGTTTTTAGGTAAAGTTTTTAGTTTATCAATCCTCAGCTCAATAACTTTTCAGAGATGAGCACAACTGTAAAATCAGCGTCTAGATCAAGAAAAGACCATCAGCAGTGGAAGCCCCCCATGCCCCTCTGGAGGCTGCCCTCGCCCTGTGCGCGGGGCAGCCATCCTCCTGACGTCCCAACAGCACAGATGGGCTCTGCCTGTTGTGGGGCCAGAAAAAGACACGTTCCAAGTCTTAGCCATTCCCGTGGGTGAGAACCCATCATAAAGAGGGCCTTTTCAAGATGTGATTTTCAGTTAAGATGTGGCCAAGTGAAGCAGGCTGGGCTTTACTCCAGATTACTTTACTTCTAAAGGTCCTTTATGAGCAGAATGAAATTCAGACATGTGGAGAAAGCCACGGGGTGAAGCTGGAAGTCAGTGGAATCTGGAAGAGAAAGGAGAAGACATCGGCGGGTGCACTGCCATGTGACTGAAAAGCCAAGTACTCAAGGATTGCTGGCAGCCAGCCCCAGAGACCACAGTCTTTGGAGAGAAAGCATCGCCTTGCTGATGCCTTGATTTGGACTTCTAGCCTCAAAACCATGAGCCATTAAACTCCCGCTGTTTATGCCCATGCATTTTGCGTATTTGTGATTGCAGCTGGGAAACCAAGATGCATATCTTTGAATTTTGTACAAATATATCATGCAGTATGTATTCTTTAGTGTGTAGCTTCTTTCATTTAACATTATGTTTGTGAGATTTATGATATTGCGTGTAGTTTAATTCATTCATTCTCATTGCCATATACTGGCCCATTGTATTACAGACAATTGATTTATCCATTCTGTTGCTGATGGACATCTGGGATGTTTCTATTTCAGGGCTATTATGAATAATGCTGCTATGAATACTCTTTTTTTTTTTAAGTAAACTTTATTTCAACCTTAAAAAATAAAGTAACAGATAAAAAGCAGCTTAACAAATTATGAAAGCATTACTCTAAAAAATTCTGTCCAGGCACATTTATGCCATTTAATACTAAAAACAAACTCAGTTGTTTCTCCAGTGTTCAGAAAGATACGTAAATGAGCACAGATTGGTTAAATGACATGGCCAAGGTCTCCTTCTTAATGAAGAAAATGAAGAAAAAAATGCTTAGTAATATTCATTTCTCATAAAACTAAACCCTATATTCTTTGCTTTTTTACCTTTAACATTGATATAGTATCTTCTTTGCCTTTGTTACAGAAGTATTGCAATAGTACTGTTAACTATATTATATAGATTACATTAATTGTATTTTTCTCATGTGTCACCATATTCTTAACTCCTTGTAGTAGAACATTCTTGTATTTATATTAACCACAATCCTCATCTACCATCAAAATCACGATGTTATAGAGTCCCTAGATTAGCATCAAGCTGTCTTTCAATTAACCTCCCTATACTACCCCTTTCAGCCACCATCATCTTTATAAATCAGCAGTGTTTGTTAACCTCGTTATAGTGTGCTACCATTAACTCCATGACCACATATTTACAATCGACCCTATTAAACATTCCACATCAGTATCAGCTCCCCCTCTCACCCCACATTCTTTCTCCTACTAACCTAGCTCTCTTAACTCTATACGTCTACTCATTGTATTTAGTTCACATCAGTGAGACCGAACAGTATTTGTCCTTTTGTGTCTGCTTATTTCACTCAGCATGACATCGTCAAGGCTACCCACGTTGTCATGTGCTTCCCCAGTCCATTTCTCCTTACATATGAGTAGTTTTCTGTCATACGTCCATACCACATTGGGTCTATCCATTCAACGGTTGACGGGCACTTAGGTTGTTTCCATCTTTTGGCAATTGTTAATAATGCTGCCGTGAACATCGACATGCAAATACCTGTTTGCATCCTTGTTTTCAGTTCTGCTGAATGTATTCCCAGTAGCAGGATTGTCTTATCATACGGCAGTTCTACATTTAGCTTCCTGAGGAATTGCCAGACCGTCTTCCACAGAGTCTACACCGTTTTATACTCCCACCAACTGTGAAGGAGTGTTCGTATACCTCCACATCTTCTCCAGCGCTTGTAGTTTTCTGTTTTTTAAGTAATGGTCATTCTATAAGGTATGAAATTGTATCTCATAGTTTTGATTTGCATTTCCCTAATAGCTAGTGATGTTGAGCATCTTTTCATGTGCTTTTTTGGCCATTTGTATTTCCTCTTTGGAAAAAATATCTATTCAAGTCTTTTGCCCATTTTTTAATTGAGTTGTCTGTCATTTTGTCATTGAGTTGCGTGATCGCGTTATATAACATGGAAATAAAACCCTTGTCAGATATGTGGTTTCCAAAGATTTTCTCCCATTGAGTAGGCTTATATATTCTTACAGATGATTTTGGGGGAGCATATGGATGCATTACTTTTGGATACATATAGGAATATCATTGCTGGGTCATAGGGTGAGCATATGTTTAGCTTTAGTAGATATTTTCAGTTTTCCAAGATGGGTGTACCAATTTACGCCCCCACCAGTGTGTATGAGAGCTATGATTGTTACACATCTTTCCCAACATTTGGCATTGTCTATCTTTTACATTTTAGCCATTCTGGTGTATGCGTAGTGGTATCCCTTTGGGATTTTAATTTGCATTCCTCTGATGAATATGAAGAGATAAGTACTTTCATATATTTTTGGGCATTTGGATATCCTTTCTTGTGAAATAGTTCTGTCTTATAAAAATTTTATTTCAATATGCTTTCAGTTGCATCTCCATTCTGCCTGTATGACCTTACTCCAACAGTTTTTCTTTCAACCTATTTCTAATTCACTATAGTAGTTATTACAATAATGACCAAGAGCCTATTAATTCTTAGTTATCACAGTCATTTTTGCCGCTACTCTTTTATTGTGAGACTTTACACTGTTAAAATTATTACTTATAATATTACTTAAATCTTTCTATTCAAAATGCTATGGTGACTCCCAACTATTACAATCATCATTCGTGTTATTGTCATCAGCTTTGTAGTAACCCACATTACATCACTCCAACAGCTGAAGACGGTTTCAGCTGAAGTGGCAGGAAACTCGCCAGGGGTTGTTTTTCTCCTACAAGAGGCTGCTGGTGTTGGGTCGGCAAGTCCACGTCACCGTCAGGGACCCAGACTCTTTTTACACTTTCTCTGCACCATCCTTGCAGGCTTGCGGGCTTGTTGCCATGCCCACTGCCTCCTGGTAGTCAGATGGCTGCTGGGTTGCCAGACGTCACATCTGCGTTCTAGCTAAGGAAAGTGGGAGGGGCAGAAGGATGTGCCATTCACGTCAGGGATCCTTTTTCAATGGGGAAAAATTTGTCACCGGCACCAGGCACCATCGTCACTTCTACTTGACATTTCAGTGGCGACTTAACGACCCTCGTGTTACTTGGTGACTCCTAACTGCAGGGGGACGGGAGTTAGTGGTTCGC
>JAQZBX010072631.1:0-15020 GCA_029593785.1 Cabassous unicinctus | reverse complement strand
TGTTATTTCATTCTTTCTACTTGTTTGGGAATAGTTTGCTGCTCTTTTTCTAGTTCCTCCAGCTGTGCAGTTAGGTCGTTGATTTTAGCTCTTTCTTCTTTAATGTAAGCATTGAGGGCTATAAATTTCCCTCTCAGCACTGCCTTTGCTGCATCCCACAGGTTTTGATAGGTTGTGTTCTCGTTTTCATTCATCTCAAGATATTTATCGATTTTTCTCACAATTTCTTCTTTGACCCATTGATTATTTAACAGTGTGTTGTTTAATCTCCACGTATTTGAGAATTTTTCCTTTTTCCCACCTGCTGTTGATTTCCAACTTTATTCCATTATGAACAGAGGACGTGTGTAACTTAAGTCTTGCTGAATTTATTGAGATCTGCTTTGTAAAACAAGATATGGTGTATCCTGGACAAAGATCCATGAGTACTTGAGAAGAATGTATATTCTGCTGTTTTGGTGTTGTCTATTAGGTTTAGTCCATTTACCATATTATTCAAGCTCTCTGTTTCTTTATTGATCCTCTGCCCAGATGTTCTATCCAATGCTGAGAGTGGTGTATTGAAGTCTCCAACTATTATTGTGGAGACATCTATTTCTCCCTTCAGTTTTGCCAGTGTTTGCCTCATGTAATTTGGGGCATCCTGGTTAGGCACAAATACATTTATGGTTGTTATTTCTTCCTGGAGAATTGCCCCTTTTATTAATATATAATGTCCTTCCTTATCTATAATAACAGTTTAGGTTTTAAATTCTTTTTCATCCAATATAAGTATAGATACTCTAGCTTGTTTGTTTTTTTTTTTTTTTTGGCTACTGCATGAGTGGAATATCTTTTTCTATCCTTTCATTTTCAATCAATTAGTATCCTTGGGTCTCAGGTGAGTCTCTTGTAGATAGCATATAAATGGCTCATATTTCTTATCCATTCCACCAGCCTGTATGTTTTGATTGGGGAGTTTAATCCATTAACATTCAATGCTATTCCATAAAGGCAGCTCCTATTTCACCCATTTTGACCTTTGGCTTTTATCTTTCATATTTTATTTTCATTACTCTTTTTACTCCCTTAGTTACTTTTACTGATATTATCTTCATTTATAGACTCCTTTTCAAGCCTCTCTTTCCTGTCTTTTCCTTTGAGGCAGCAGTACTCAGTTTAGTATTTCCTGCAAAGCTCGTCTCTTGCTTACAATCTCTCTGTTTCTGTTTATCTGTGAATATTCTAAACTCACCCTCATTTTTGAAAGACAATCTTGTTGGATGTAAGATTCTTGGCTGGCAGTTTTTCTCTTGCATAATTTTAAATATATCATTACCAATGCCTTATTTCCTCCATGGCTTCTGGAGAAATTGGCACTTAATCTTATTTGGTTTTCCCTTGTATGTAATGCATCACTTTTCTCTTGCTGCTCTCAGAATTCTGTCTTTGTCATTTGACATTCTGATTAGTATGTGTCTTGGAGTTGATTTATTAGGATGGGAGTATGTTGTGCTTTTAGGACACGGATATCTATGTCCTTCAATAGGGTTGGGAAATTTTCTACCAATATTTCTTTAAATATTCCCTCTGCCCCTTTTCCCTTTTCTTCTCTTTCTGAGATACCCATGACACATATGTTTGCATGTCTCTTACTCTCATTTAGTTCACAGAGATGCTGTTCAATTTTTTCCATTCTTTTCATCTGTTCTTTTGTATGTTAACTTTCAGAGACCATCTATTCAAACTCACTGATCCTTTCTTCTGCCTCTTCAAATTTGCTGTTGTATGCCTCCAGTGCATTTTTTATTTCATTTATTGTGCTTTTCATTCCCATAAGATCTGCTATTTTTCCATGTATGCTTTCAAATTCTTCTTTATGCTCCCCCAGTGTCTTCATAATATCCTTAATCTCTTTAGCCATCTCATTGAATTTATTAAGGAGATTTGTTTGAACATCTATGCTTAGTTGTCTCAACTCCTTTATGTCATCTGGAGGCTTATCTTGTTCCTTTAACTGGGCCATATCGTCCTGTTTCTTGGTAAGGATTGTAATTTTTGTTGGTGTCTTGGCATCTGGCCTAGCAGATATATTTATTCTGGGTGCAGTTTCTTTCTTTAGTTTAGGGCTTTCTTCTCCCTTGCTGGTTGTGTAGTAGAAGCCAAGAATGTGGTTGGTACTGTAAGTTGTGGAGGCCGAAGCTGCTTGCATTGCACAGGGATCTGATGAAGCTTCTCCTACCTTTCTCCTGTGCCAGGGTAGGGACAGAGCCACAGCCTTGTGTAGTAATCCAAGCCATCCAGGCCAAGACTGTTTGTAGTTGCCTGGAGAGAATGAAGAAGCTTCACACCCTTTCCTCCCCTGCCTGGGGTGGGGATGGAGCTGTAGGTGCCGGCTGCAATCTTTGTCATGCGGGTCCAAAATAACCACAGTTGCCCAGGTAGACTGATGTAGCACTGCCCGCCTCCCCCCCTTTCCAGGTGTAGGGATGGACCCTCCATAGTGGCAAACTGATTTTTTTTTTTTTTTTTTAAAAGATTTATTTATTTACTTTATCCATTTTAAACCCCCCTTTCCCCATTTGCTGTTTTGTGTCCATTCACTGGGCAATTCTCTGTGTCTGTTTCCTGCCATCTCTTCTCATCCTCCTCCTCCAGTCTTCACCAGGATTCAATCCTGGAGACCTCCGATGTAGAAGAGAGAGGTGTTCTGCCACCTGTGCCACCTTGGTTCCTGGTTTTTTGGAGCTTTCAGAGCATCTCATCTTGTCTCTCCCCTGCGTCTCTCTCCTGTTAGGTCATCATCTTGTCGCATGGCTCCTGGGGCCTGGTGGCTCTCGGGCACACAGAGCCTGGCAGCCCATGTGCCTTCTATATATATATTTTTTATTTTACTGGGAGGTCCCGGGGATTGAACCCAGGTCCCTCCATATGGCAGACAGACGCCCAACCATTTGAGCCACATTCGCCCCCGCAAACTGATTTTTGACAAGAGTGCCATGTCTACTCAGTGGGTCAGTGGAGAAAGAATAGTTTCTATAAGAAATGGTGTTGGAAAAACTGGCTATCCACATTTAAATGAATGACTATGAAACCTTATCTCATACCTATAGAAAAATTAACTGAAAATGGATCAAAGATCTAAACATAAGACTTAAAATCATAAAACTCTTAGAAAACAACATAGGGGTAAATCTTCATGACCAGGAATTTGTCAATGGTTTCTCAGATGTGACCCTAAAAGCATGAATAAGAAAAGAAAACATAGATAAACTGGACCTCAGTAAAATTTTAAAAAATTGTGCAAAGGACGTTATCAAGAAAATGAAAACAAATCTTTCAGAATGGTAGAAAATAGCTGCAAAACATATATTGGAGAAATGCTTAATATGCAGGATATATATGGAATCTTTGCAATGCAAACAGAGAGAGACAAACAACCTCATTAAAAATGGGCAAAGGATGGAACAGATCTAAAGAAGATATACAAATGGCCACAAGCAAATGAAAAGAGGCTTAACATCATTAGCCATTAGGGAAATGCAAATCAAAACCACAATGAGATACTACTTCACACTCAAAAGGATGGCTGTTATTTAAAAAATGGAACTAACAAGTAAGGTAGAGGATGTGGAGAAATTGGACCTCTAGTGCACTGTTGGCGAGAATGTAAAATGGTGCTGCCATTATGGAAAACAATACGGCGGTTCCTTGAAAAGTTAAATATAGAATTACCACATGATCTGATAATTCTACTCCAAATTATATACTCATAGAAAGTGAAAAAAGGGTCTAAAATGGATACTCGTACACCAATGTTCATAGTAGCATTATTCACAATAGTCAAAAGGTGGAAACAACTTAAGTGTCCATCAATATATGAATGGATTAACACAATAGGCAATACACATCCCTAATGCAGTATTATTCAGCTATAAGAAAGAAAGAAATGCTGAGACATGCTGCAACATGGATGCGCTTGAATACAATTATGCTCAGTGAAATAAGCAGGGCACCTAAGGACAAATATTGAATGAAGTCACTTATATGAGATATTTAGAATTAGCTGATTTGGAAAGACAAGAGCTTAAGATTAGAGATTACCAGAGAATGGAGAGTGGATGATAGAAAGAAGAATAGTGGTTAACTTTGTGAGAAGTAGAGGTGATTGGAAGGAGACATTAGGGGGACTTTTGACATACTAGTAAGTCTAGCACCTATGTGATGATTACAATAGCGTATATTCACACTATGATGGTTCATCAAGCTTATGATTTGTACACTTTTCTGCATGTAAAGGTTTACTTAAATAAAAGAGGTTACTAAAACAAATTATTATAAAAGTAAAATTTTAAAAAATCATTTGGGAAAATTACTTGTGCAGAATATTATTTATTTGGTTGATTACAATTAGTTCAGTAAAAAATAATCAGTGACACCAGTGAACTCTGGAGGCAAAACTTAAAGAACAATTTTCAAACTTGTTTAGCCATAAAAACTCCACTAGGGCATTCTCCCATTCTTCCTCTGTTTTGCTTTAGTACTCTTCCTTCCAGTTTCAACTGAACTTTAACTCCTCCTAAATGCCATGCCCAATCTATCACTGATCCTTCCCGGTTTTCATTCATATAGTATCTTTCCCGTGTGTCTCTTCATGGTTTAGATGACAGTTCACAGTGACACCTTTTCTTGTTTATTTTCTCTCTTTTCTTGAATCTACAAACTCTACAAGTTACAGACTTGTAATGGTAAATACTGTCAGTTTTGTTCACATAGACACATGATAACTGCTTAATAAATGTTTGCTGACTGAATGAACAAAGTGGAAGAATCATTTTGGTAGCAGAATATGAAACTAACTGAACCTTTGAAACTTTGTATGGTGATTTCAAACCGAAGGTCATAACCCATTTGTGAATCATGATGTTAAATTCATCATTTTGCAATAAAATAGGAAAAAAAAAGTGAAAACTGTACATAGTATGGGTAAACACTGCTATGTAAAAATGTATATTTGTGTGTAGGTATATATCTATAAACAAACATGATATACATATATCTATACAGATTGTTACCCAAAATATTATCTTAGAATATTTTAAAATATTTTCTAAGAAACTTTCAAAGCTAATCCATTTGGCTGTATAAAGCTATCCCCAGTTTTATAAATGAGAAGACATTGTCTGAAATAACAAACAGATTTGCCCACCACGTAGGCAGTGAGAAGAATCAAAAGCATGACCTGGTTGGGTGCCCAATCTCTTACCCTTCTGTGCTAATAAATATATGGAAAACATTTCTATTTAGTACCAAAGGAGCAGTTACTTCAACTATTTTGTCTGATCTCAAGAGCTTTTATAGACTGAATTTACCAGTTAGTGATTTAAATAACCAAATTGATCATGCATATAAAGAAACTATATTTTTATCTGTAGAACCATAAAACATAAATATGAATGTCAAATATCTTTACATAAAACCAAAGAATCGATGTACAGTACATTAGAATCTTACGTGCTGAAACATAATTGTTTTTATTAGATAGAAAAAATCATACTTCATCAATAGATATTTTGAACTATTTGAACCAAAGGAAGAAATTCCATGGTGTTATTTGTAAACAATAACTAATATACTGCATTGATAGAAGAAAAAAGGAACTTAAAATAACT
Organism: Cabassous unicinctus; assembly: GCA_029593785.1. Classification (NCBI taxonomy): domain Eukaryota; kingdom Metazoa; phylum Chordata; class Mammalia; order Cingulata; family Chlamyphoridae; genus Cabassous; species Cabassous unicinctus. Next base: position 9,369 of record JAQZBX010072631.1, on the reverse strand, counting down.
GATGCTTTTAAAAGATCACTCATTATATTTGATAGTTCTTTTAAAAAATTTGCAATTTTTATAGTATTTGCTACTTCCCTTTCATCATACTGAATAAAAACTGGTTCACGTATTTTGTCAAAAAACAGGAAACAATGAGCTTACTGGAGTACCATTTTTGTTTTTGTTTTTTTAGATCAGACCTTAGTGATGAAAAGTTAAATACCACCATGTGGAAACAACCAGACAAATCCAGAATAAGTAGCATGCTATAATACAAGAGATTTCAATTCCTCAAAAAGTATTACTAGGGAAAAAAAAAAAAAAAGTGAAGCTACAGCTAGATTGAGAGATTATGAAAAGATAATTACCAAAAGCACACATGAATTTTGTATGGGTTCTAAATAAGGAAGAAAATCAGTTATAAAATATATGTTGAAGACAACTAGGAAAATTTGAATATGGACTGGTTATCAGATGATATAAAATTAGTGTTAATTTGTTTAGATGTTATCATGGTATTGTGATTGTATAGCAAACATCCTTATTCTTTGGAGATTCATGCTGAAGTATTTAGAGGCAAAATATTAAGGTGTCAAAGAGTTCAGGAAAAGAAAGTAAATTTTGATCTTTCTCCCTCTCTTTACTTACACACACATATACATACTGTACTGGTTAGGTTAAAGTATTAATTCTGCCAGGTAATAGTGCCCAGTTGTTTGGTCAATTGTAATATAAGGGCATTTCATGGACTTTAATCATCAGCGAGCTGACTGCATAGATGGCTGATTACATCTACAATCAACTGAGGAAATTGCCATCAGCAATGAGTGACCTTTCATCCATTCAGTTGAAGACTTAAAAGAAGTGATTTCAGCACTGAGAAAGAGAATTCCCATCTCTAATTCAGACTCCAACGTTTCTTGGGGAACTCATCCATACAGCTTGGTATTGAGAGTGGTTCTTGAGAAACAGAATCTTAAAAATGGGATCTCTGAACTGGTTCTGGGATTTTTGCAGTTGGCTCCTACTCTGATTAGATTCAAGGGCACTAATAACTATGATTAATGATGCTGTTTCCAATAATCAAGAGGCCACTGATAGTCCATGATGTAAGGTAGCCACTGGATATAACTACTTTCATACTTATAAGAGGCAAGGTTCTGGGTGAGAGTGTTTTTTAATACCTTAAGAGTTTTGTGGCATTAAAAGGTACAATGATGTTGGCTGTCTGTTCCTAAATTCACTGGACAAATAGGCAACTAGAAGAGTTCTAAGTTGAGGGAACAAAAGCCTAACTTGAATTACAGAAACAGAGAGTCACAGCCCCTTATTCAAATCCCAGACTTGAGAGAGTTTACAGACTCAGAGACCCTTGAATGAGGGGAAGGCCAAGTCCCCTTGGGAAGGATCCTGTTACACTGCCAAAAATGTATACTGTTAATCATCTTCCTAGCTTTCCCCAAAGAGACCTACAGCCTTACTAGGGAAACTGCATTGTAAATAAGAAATGATCAGACATTTCCAGGATTATTAGACACTGGCTCAGAAGTGACAATAATTCCAGGAGACACAAAATTTCACTGTGGTCCAACAGTCAGAGTAGGGGCTTATGGGAGGTCAGGTGCTTGATGGAGTTTTAGCTCAGGTCTGTCTCACGGAGGGTCCAGTAGGCCCCTGGACCCATTCTGTGGTTATTTCCCCAGTTCCAGAATGCATAATTAGAATAGACATGCTCAGCAACCAGCAGAATCCCCACAATGGTTCCCTTATTTATGGAGTGAGAGCTCTCATGGTAGGAAAGGCCAAGTGGAAGCCACTAAAACTACTCCTACATAGCAAAAGAGTAAATCAAAAGCAATACTGGATTCCTGGAGGGATTGCAGAGATCAGTGCCACCATCAAGGATTTGAAGGATGCAGGGGTGGTGATTCCTACCACATCCCCATTCAACTCTCTTATTTGGCCTGTGCAGCAAACAGTATGTTGGGAGGATGACAGTGGATTATTGTAAACTAAACCAGATAGTGACTCCAATTTCACCTGCTGTTCCAGATGTGATATCATTGCTTGGGCAAATCAACACATCACCTTGTACCCTGGTATGCAGCTATTGACCTGGCAAATGCTTTTTTCTCAATTGCCATTAGTAAGGACCAGTGGACAAGGGTAGCCAATATACCTTCACTGTCCTACCTTAGGGGTGTATCAACTCTTAAGCCCTATGTCATATTGTCTATAGGAACCTGGATTAACTCTCCCTCCCACAAGATATCACACTGGTCCATTATATATCCCCCCCCCAACTGTTTTTGCTGTGTGATCTTCTGTGTCTGTTTTCTTTTCTGTCTTCTCTTCTCATTTTTCTCCTCTAGGCTTCACTGGGATTCGATCCTGGGGATCTCTAATGTGGGAGAGAGGTACCCTATCACTTGCGCCACCTCATTTCCTGGTTTCTGTCGCGTCTTGCCTTGACTCTCCCTTGCGTCTTTTTGTTGCATCATCATCTTGCTGAGTTGCTCCCCACGTGGGCCTGGCTCGCCATGTGGGCCTGGCATACCTTTACCAGGAGGTCCCGGGGACTGAACCCGGGTCCTCCCATATGGTAGATGGAAGCCCAATTGCTTGAGCCACATCTGCTTCCCTTGGTCCATTATATTGATGATATCATGCTGACTGGACCTAGTGAGCAAGAATTAACAACTACTCAAGACTTATTGGTAAGGCATTTGAGTGAGAGAGGATGGGAGATAAATCCAACAAAAATATAGGGGACTTCCACCTTGGTGAAATTTCTAGGTGTCTAGTGGTGTGGGGCATGTAGAGATATTCCTTCTAAAGTGAAAAATAAGATGTTGCATCTGGCTCCTCCTCTGACCAAAAAAGAGCCACAATGCTTATTTGGCCTCTTTCAATTTTGGAGACAATATATTCTTCATTTGGGTGTGCTACTCTGGTCCATTTACTGAGTGTCCGGAAAAGCTGCTAGTTTTGAGTGGGGACCTGAACAAGAGGAGGCTCTGTGGCAGGTTCAGGCTGCTGTGCTAGCTGCACTACCACTTGGGCCCTATGATCCAGCAGATCCAATGGTGCTGGAAGTGTCAGTGGCAAATAGAGATGCTGTCTAGAGCTTTTGGCAGGCCCTCATAGGAGAATCACTACACAGACCCTTAGGATTTTGGAGCAAAGCCCTGCCATCCTCTGTAGCTAATTACTCTCCTTTTGAGAAACAGCTTTTGGCCTGCTACTGGGCCTTTGTAGAGACTGAACATTTAACCATGGGCCAGCAAGCCACCATGTGATCTGAGTTGCCTATCAAGAGCTGAGTAGTGTCTGTCCTGCCAAACCATAAAGCTGGGCATACACAGCAACCCTCTATCATAAAGTGGAAGTGGCATATGAGATGGGGCTTGATCAGGTCCTGAAGGCACAAGTATGTTACATGAGGAAGTAGCCCAGATGCCCATGGTCACCACTCCTGTCACATTACATTCTCTTTCCCAGCTCACAGCTATGGACTCTTGGGGAGTTCTGTAAAATTGGTTGATTGAGAAAGAGAAAACTCAGGCTTCGTTTACAGATGGTTCTGCACGATATGCAGGTACCATCTGAAAGTAGACAGCAGCAGCAATGCAGCCCCTTTCTAGAACATCCCTGAAGGACAATGGTGATGGCAAATCCTACCAGTGAGCAGAACTAAGAGCAGTGCACCTGTTTGTTCATTTTGTTAAGAAGGAAAAATGGCTAGAGGTGCATTTTTACACTGATTCATGGGCTGTTGCCAATGGTTTGTGCAGTCAGGTACTTGGATGGAACATGATTGGAAAATTGGTGACAAAGAAGTCTGGGGAAGAGGTATGTGGTTAAGCCATTCTGACTGGACATGACTGGAAAATTGGTGACAAAGAGGTCTGGGGAAGAGGTATGTGGTTAAGCCATTCTGAGAGGGCAAACAACATGAAAATATTTATGTCCCACATGCATGCTCACCAGAGGGTGACTACAGCAGAGGAAAATTTTAATAATCAATTGGAGAAGATGACCTATTCTATGGATACCAGTCAGCCTCTTTCCTCAGCCATTTCTGTCATTGCCCAATGGGATAATAAACAAAGTGGCCATGGTGGTAGGAATGGAGGTTATGCATGTGCTCAGCAACATGGACGTCCTCTCACTAAGGCCACTGGCTACAGCCACTATTGAGTGCTCAATCTGCCAGGAGCAGAGACCCACACTCAGACCCTGATATGGCTCTGTTCCCCAAGTTGACCAGTCTGCTACCTGGTGGCAGGTTGATTACATTGGACCACTTCCATTATGGAAGGGGCAGCAATTTGTTCTAAATGTAATAGACATATACTCTGGATATGGGTTTGCCTTTTCTGCATGCAATGCTTCTTCTAAAACTACCATCCGCGGACTTACCTAATATCTTATCCTCTGCCATAGTAATTTACACAGCAATGCTTCTGATCAAGGAACCCACTTTACAACAATTGACATGTGGATATAGGCACATGCTCATGGAATTCACTGGTCTTACCACATTGCAGCTGGACTGATAGAACGGTGAAATGGCCTTTTGAAGACTCAATTATGGTACCAAATAGGTGGCAAAACCTTGCAGGGCTGGGGCAGTATTCTCCAGGAAGCTGTATATGCTCTACACCAGCGTCCACTCTATGGTGCTATTTCTCCCATAGCCAGAATTCACGGGTCCAGGAATCAAAGGGTGGAAATGGGAGTGGCATCAATCACTATCACCCCTAGTGATCCCCTAGGAAAATTTTTGCTTCCTGTCCCTGCAACCTTAAGCTCTTCTGGTCTACAGGTCTTAGCTTCAAAAGGAGGAATGCTTCCACCAGGGAACACAAGGATTCCACTGAACTGGAAGTTAAGTCTGCCACCTGGCCACTTGGGCTCCTCATGCCTCTGAATCAACAGGCAAAGAAGGGAATTACTGTGCTGGCTGGGGTAACTGATCCTTACTATCAAGGGGAAATAGGACTCTACCTACACAATGGAGTTTGCCTAGAATACAGGAGATTCCCTACAGCATTTTTTACTACTACAATGCTATGTGATTAAAGTCAATAGAAAATTGCATCAACTTAATCCAGGCAGGACTAATAATGGTCCAGAATGTTCAGGAATGAAGGTTTGGATCACCCCACAAAGTACCACGGCTAGCCGAGGTGCTTGATGAAAGTAAAGGGAACATGGAATGGGTAGTGGAAGAATGTAGTGATAAATATGAACTTCGACCATGTGATTAGTTACAGAAAGCAGGACTGTAATGGTCATGAATATTTCTTCCTTGTTTTTTTACGAATATGTTTGTCATATACAACATGTTTTGTATATGACAAACATACATACAAAAAAATTGTATGTCTGTACATAAAACAAATATCTTTGTTTTCTTTCCTATCCTTTCCCCTTATCATATGGCATAAAGTGTAATAGCTTTATGTTGTAGTACTTAAGATGTCAAGTGTAAGAGTCAATATTTCCCAAGGACTTACATCCTATTCTGGAGGGATTTAGCATGTTTCTAGTTGTATGCAGGAGTGTTGTGTTTCGTCCAGCGGTTGGGGGGGGGGGATATACATATATATGTCTTTTATTGTTTTTATTTGGAGATTAAGTATGGATTAAAATGATGTGTATGGGTGGGTGCCATGCTGGCAAGGGGTAGACTGTGATGGTTAGGCTAATGTGTCAACTCTGCCAGGTAAATGGTGCCCAGTTATTTGGTTAAGCAAGTGCTGGGCTAAATGTAATAAAAGGGCATTTCACGGACTTTAATCATCAGTGAGTTGATTGTATAGATGGCTGGTTACATCCACAATCAACTGAGGAGACTGCTGTCAGCAATGAGTGATGTCTGATTCAATCAGCTTAAGGCCTTAAAAGGGGAAGTGATTTCAGCATTCAGAGAGAGAATTCCCATCTTTACTTCAGACAGTGTCTCCTGGGGAACTCATGGAGGACTTTCAGGAGAATCCCTGCCTTGCAGCCTGCCCTGCGGAATTTGGACTTATGCATCTGCATGGTCCTGTGTGACAATTTTATAAAATCTCATACTATTTACAGTTATCTTCTGTCAATTCTGTTTACCTAGAGAACCCTGAGTAATACACATACATACATACCCACGTACATACACACATATGTGTTAATATGTACATATAAGTACGTGTGTAAAAGAAAATGTAGAAAAGTATTAAAAATGGTTTGATCCAGGTGAAAAGTATTATAATATTCTTGAAAAACTTTTCTGAATGCTTGAAATTTTTCAGAATAAAAAGTTAGGAAAAGAAAAAATAAGAAGTCAGTGCTGAAATATATAATACCATGTTCAATGCAATCAGACTGAAAGCAGATTCACTGCTACATACAAAAATATACTGGCATTACAGCATGAATTTATTTACATTAAACTTTAAACCAACCAAATATAAATTTAAAACTAACTAATAAAGAGCCTTAAAAACACTGTTTACTTAGGTGGCAGACAGTATGAGAAACACTCAAGAACACAAAATCCATTCACAAACAAGATTATAGTATAAGTTGTAGTTATTACTGGGGCCTTTCCAATGTGTCTTTAATGGCAAGACTTAAGGTGTTAGAAGAAATATACATTCACATGAGGGAACACCATTCAGCTTTGATACACATGAAGTACTGAGATGGAATCTATCTAAGAAATTAAATGAAAAAAAAAGAAGCTATAAAATAGCTCACATAGTATTTTTTTTGTAAATTGTGAAATAACTCATACAAACAAGAAAAATCAAAGAAAGAGTGATACAAACTCTGTGACATTCAAACTCCAGTGTGCTTCTGTTGAATCTTTTCTTATTTCTCCCTCCACGAAGGTTACAGAATGTTTATTATTCTCTCCACTCTTTTGTATAGATTGACTACACACAAATGTACAAACACATGATATGTATTATTTGGTCTTTTCACTTAATGTTTGCAAATTTGAGGAGTGTAAAATGATATCTTGTGGTTTTAACATAATTTCTCTGACTTCTAAAAATGTTGAACATGTTTGTCTTTTCTTATTTGTTCTTTTGTGAATTTGTCTGTTTATATTTTTTGCCCACTTTTAAAATATGTTGTCTTTTTTCTTGATTGATAGTAGTTCTTTATTTTGGAACACAATTCATTGCTGGTTATATGTGTTGCAAATACCATCCCCCAATTTGTGGCTTGTCTTTCCATTTTATTTTCAAGATAATTTCTGAAGAATAGGGGTTTTATATTTTAATATAGTCCTTACAACATTAAAAAAAAAAAAATCAAAATCACATATTTTCTTCTGTGCACCGAATATGGTTAGAAAAACAATCTGTAAATACAGACCAAAACAATAACAATGTTTCAGGTTATGTGGGCCTTTTGTTTTCTGCATTATATATCTGCGAGGTTTACGTATATAAAATGAACATGTTTTATTTCAGTCTTAATTGGGAGTCCATGGGCTTTCTAGGGTTTTGGGGGATGGGTTTCAGGGTATCCCTGAACATAAAATTTATTCTTACCTGCATTTTTCTTGGGGAGGTTACATAAATTTCCCCAGATCCTCAAAGACAATGGTAAGTGCATAGCTCTTGACAATTACGTAAAATAGCATCTCCACAGTAATTAAATTGAAAAAGTAGAGGCAGGAAGGCTCTTGGGTTCCATGGTGTGACTTTGGCCAAGTTATTAAAATTCTCTATGCCAGTTTTCACAATATATGCAGTGGGGTTAATAATAGAACTAGGGCCTAAGCTCATCTCAATGTTCAATTAATGCTAGTTATTCTTATTAATAATTACAAACCTCATTTTATATAAAGACTAGAGAAATTATGATAGAGTCAATGCTTCAATAAGCTTTTTTTTGGGGGGTGGGTTAGGGTGAATAGATAAGGTATAGGTGGACATCCCTGGATTAAGTCCAGGTACTAATAGGTACTAAAAGCTATAAAATAAGTCTTGGACGTGTAATATTGCTTCAACAGACTTACATCACTGTAAAGTTTCTCTCAGAAGTGTTTACTTTAGGAGTAAATATGTATGACTATCAGGGAAGTCATAGCATTCTTGAAATAAAAGATTTTCTATTACTTTGTCTCTCTCTTGCCCTCCCCTTATCAGAGAATATAATGATAAAATCAGAAACAACTGCAGTTTTTAGTAAACAGGTCTCTTCATCTTTGCTGATAAACATCAACCTTATATTTAGAATAGAATTTGAATCAGTCCAAACAAAATGCATTTAGAAGCTATTCATAAGATAACCTTATGACAGTTCAAGGGTTGGAGTGGTTTAATTTGTATTTTTAGAAAAATGAACAAAAATCTTGAAAAATGTCTCCATTATTTTCCACCTCTGCTTAGAAAAAATTCCCACAAGGCGTGTTACTAAGCTCTGTATATAATTCTGACAAATTCCTTGTGGAGTTTTCAAAGAAAGCCCATCCAAAAATGTATGCTTGAACTTCAGTAAAGAAATGCCAATTTCATTAAAAGCTTCCTTTACCAGCTGTTAAATTTTCAGCTGAAAGAGGTCTACAAAATTAAGAACAGTTTGAACAATTAAATATATTGTAGCTGTCCTCTGTTTCTGTTCTGCTGCCAAAAATGTGACTATTTATTCAACAGATAACCATCAAGTCTCTATTTGATGCCAGGCACTGTTCTAGGCACCAGAAAAATGATAGTGAACAAAACAAAAAATCTCTGAAAACAGAAAACATAATGAAAATGTGAGTGATTAGTATTTTAGCTGGTGGAAGGGCTTGGAGTAAATCTAAAGCAGAGTGAGGGCAAAGGGGAGTGCTTGAGAGCTGCAATTTTCAACAGAGAAGCCCTCACTGAGAAGATAACATTTGAGAAAAGATTTAAAGGAGGTGAAGTAGATTTGGAAGAATAACTCAAAGGAGGTGATATGGGTATCTAGAAGAAGAATACTCCAGGCAGAGCTATGAGATTAGACCTTGCCTTTTAGTGTTTCATGAATAGTGTTCTAGAGCAAGTCAGCAAGTGGGGAAATGGTGCAAGATAAGGTCAGAGAGTTAAGGCAGGGTCAAACGGAGTGAGGCCTATTAGGCAATTTAAGGACTTTGGCTATTTCTCTAAATGTAAAAATCACTGGAAGAACAACCAGCATGATGGTGGCAAAGTAAGGAGCTCCTAGAGTCAGCCTGTGCTACAGGGCAGTTAGTAATCACCCAGAGCTATCTAAAGCACCTGTTTGGGGGCTCCAGGACACTAGAAAAGAATCCTGCAACATGCTTGAAAGAATGGAATGAGGAGACTGCCCATCTGCAGAGAAGATTTCTTTTTTTTTTTTTTTAAAGATTTATTTATTTTATTTATTTATCCCCCC
>JAQZBX010072630.1:0-15039 GCA_029593785.1 Cabassous unicinctus | reverse complement strand
TCCTACTGCCTGTGCCACCTTAGTTAGGATAAGGTTTTAATTTTAGGCTGGCCTGATCTTTTTATGGCCAAGAACTGGCAGCAGCCATGGATCACTTGTGCCCTCTGAGTGCTCAATGACAAATGCCCTCCTGCCAACCCTCCCACCTCCTGTCCAAATAATTGTCTTCCCCAAGTAATTGACCAAAGGGCCAAAACGTTGCCAGGGCTTGGGATGAATTCCTAATCCCGGGCCTTAACTGCAAAATCAAGGACTGGAAGTCTTGGCAGTCAAGAAATAAAGACACTATTAGGCAGAGCTGATTATGACCCAGGGAGGTTCCTAGGGATGAAGGGAGGCTGGGCTGGGGTGAGGGCTTTGGGCACAGCTGAGAGCCATTAACCTTAGCAGACCATCAATCTATATAAAAAGCCAGAGGCTCTGTTGCAAGGTTTTCCAGGTTAGGAGATCATTTCAAAATAAAACTTTACAGAAGGAAAAAAGTGATTGTGTCTATGACATCTGTTCAGCCCCATATTTATACTTGCACACTAAAGCCACAGCAACCTCGGTTTTAATGTTTGTGGTTTTTACTCTATTTGAGCTATTCAAGTTCTGTTATGTGGAATGTGATTTTGCTGAGGCACAAGGCTGAAAAATGTGAGGGCTTCAGGGCAAGATGTGAAAGCAGATCACTTAGCTACATGGACACCTATTCCCCTCCCAGGCAACATGCTTGGAACTTTCAGGAGCATGTAATTCTCAAAGCAAGGCTGGGAGGTAGGTATTACCATACCCTGTTGGGAGGCCAGGATCCAAGGCCAGGAGAGGTGAAGTAACTTGCTCAAGGTCATTTCAGAGAGTCTGCATTTCAAAGTCTCTGCTTATCAGATCCTTGAGCCCCTGAGTCACAGTGACCACAAGGATGGGGAGGATAAGCCCAAAGTCACTCTAAGGGACAAAAAAGAACCAGACTGATATAGTAAAGTATTCACACGCACAGACCATAAACCTGTACTGTATTTTAGTTTTTAGGCATAGAAAAAATGGCAACTTTGCCTAATTAATGTTATGTATTGATTTAAATTGAAAACCGGGAAGCTGAAAAGTTAATCTCAAGGAAGAGAAGATTTAAAAAGATTGTTGGAAATGTGAGAAAGTAAACACTTTTTTGAAAATTGATTTCAGGGGAGATAGGGCACATTCTTTTTGAATGCTAATAAAGTGTCATTAGGGGAAGCTAGGGTTTCATTCATTTTAACTATGGTAGAATTTCTACAATGAAAAGTCAGATTATTCTCTTGTAAATTCTAATTTCATTCTCTAAATTTGTGTTCTGAACATGCTAGCCTTTCTTACATGGCCCCAGCAGGACTGAAATCCCACATTTACCGGATACATGTTGGGACTTCACACCTGTGCTGCAAGGCACTCCCCCAGGGGTTATTCCATAGAAACAATAGAAAAGAAAGGAGGTGCAACAACATAATTTGTCTCTGGCTCCCTCTTCCTCCCTGCATTGATGAAGCCCTATGGCACCAAGAGAAAGTCAAACATGAACAACTTGAGTCGCTTTTGCACTTTGGGGTTGTTTTTCACATATGTGGTTTTTTCACCAGTGTTGCTATTATAGGAAGAAAGACAACTCAACCATTGTTTCATATTCACTCATCTGTGTGGGTGACTTTTGGGTTTTGGCTCATTTCTGCATATCGTGTATGCACGGAGGGTTTTTTTTAGTGAACAGTTCCATTACTTAGCTGTTCTTTTAACTCTGAAAACCCAACTGAACTATAATTAAACTTTAACTCGGTGACAGTGCAAATAGGGCTATGATTCTTTTGTGTTTTTCTCCTTTTAATCTATGGTTGATGTATCTAGGCTTAGGGAATTTTCAGAGACAAGATGAGTACTGATATAAGAACTAAAAATAATTTTTTAGGAAGTTCTCTTATAAATGAGGTTATATCTTTTGGAAGAATATTAGAAACCTACATTTATTGTTATCTTGGAATTGTTTCTAGATGTTCTTGTATCTTTCTTCCCAAGTAAGATTAATTTTTTCTCAGCATAGAGACTTTTCCTTGTTTATCTCTTACAGTACCAGGCATAGTGCTAAGCAGAGAGTAGGTGCTTAACGGCTACTTGTTGAATGGTTACCTCTGTGTGTGTGTGTGTGATTTTTCTCATTTTCAGTGCCTGATGACTTTTCTGTATATAACAGGTGTTCGAAATGGACATCTCTAAACAGTTACAAGCTTATGAAGTTGAATACCACGTACTTCAAGAAGAACTTATTGATTCCTCTCCTCTCAGTGACAACCAAAGAATGGATAAATTAGAGAAAACCAACAGCAGCTTACGCAAACAGAACCTTGACCTCCTTGAACAATTGCAGGTAGAGAATGTTTATAAAGCAGCTTCCTGAACCACAAGTATAGAGTCATTCACTAACTCACCACAGGCACCTGCAGACGGGGATTTTCCCGTGACCGCAGGACCTTCCTCACCGTGATCTGTTTATAGTTGGGATCAAAGGCATCCCAGGAGAATTGGTCATTTTTATTAAAGAGCAGACAGATTATCCTGTGCTAAGGTCAGACAGTCCTGGAGCTTTCTGAAAGGGTCTCTCCACATTTGGCCTTCTGGAGAAAGGCCCAGAGATAAGATTGGGTTCAGATGAGCTTGTGGCACTAATTAGCTAAATGCCAGCAATCGTGCTCTCAATAATGACCAGAGAAGCAGGGTCTTTAACTTACATGAATGAAACCAGACAGGTCCATGGAGGGATAAAAAGGAGGAAAGTGAAACAGAAATCTACCTAACAAAATAAACCAAAGCATGGAGTCATTATTTTTGAGTTCTTGGTGCAAATATAAAGATTTGATAAGTGAAGGGCACAGTTCACTTCTCTAGAAGCTTCTGTTTTAACATGGATAAATGTGAATGAGGACATACAGAAGAAAGATGAATAAAGATGGGTGCACCAAAGGGAGGGTTGGAGCAAGCACTGAGGTGCAAGTCCAGAGACCTGGCTCTTGCCACATGCCCGTGTTGCCCCCACCCATGCTGCCACCCTGGCCCAACTCCCTCCTCTGTGTGACAAGGATGAAAAGAATGTCTAGCTGCTTAGTTTGGCTCCTTTTTCAATCAATCAAATGGAGTAAAGTAACCAAACAGTCTACTTTTTTAATGTGACAGATAGGTGGTAATGCTGTCAGTGTTTAAGGAATTGTTTTAGGACTTTTTTTTTTTTTTTTTTTTAAGTTGCTGTGGAAAAAAATACATACTTGTTTTTCCAAGTTTGTATTTTATAACATTACTGGGCTATCCCTGGAATAAGGTTTCTGTCCTGGACTGTGATTTTTCTCCAAAGAAAGTTGCTGTTTTGCAGACACAAGCTTGGCAGCAATGTGAAAAAGGCCAGCATTTGAGAGCCTGATAAATCAACTCTTGTCTAAAGTGCATTCCTCTCAGCAGGGATTTATCCCCATAGACCCTAGTAGAGATTTACCGTAGAGGAAGGAAGATAAAAGGCTTTCAAACTAACTACCAGCCAGTCACATTCTGACTTTCAGCTTCTATTTTTCCGTAAGGTTGAGCTACCCAAACTCAAAACATGCCTGTATTCAGTTTCTCCAGGAAGTCTCTGCTCTAAAGCAAAGGGCTTTGGACCCAGAGAAGTCGCAAGGGGATAAAGAGCTTTGCCTGGCCTGCGAGCCTGTGGGGTAGAGGTGGTGATTTTAAATGGCCTCCAAGCAAACAATCATGTCCCTGATCATAACACAATTTTTAGAGGTTGCCCAAGGATAGGTGTTAAATACAATACTGTGTACAAAAGTATCAAAATTTACCCATTGTGTAGCTTTGTTCTGTTCATATAGTTGTTGGGCATATGGAAGTCCCACTTATTTTCCTGTTAAACACTTACGAATGTAGTCTAGAAGCAGGAGACCTTAACCTGTTTTGTTCAGCAGCACACATAAGACTATTGCACAGACATGCTACGTGGGTCCAAATAATCATGCCACTTATATTTTTCATAATAATCAACCATAAGTCATCAAGAGCCGACTGAGCTAGGTGCCCTGGGAGGCCAGCCCACATGAAGGATGAGGCGTGCTCCCTCCCACGAGTTTGTCTCCTTGAAGAGACCTGATCTTATGCAGTGCAGTAAATAACCCTGTACAGCAGTTAATTACTAGCTGTGTGGTATACCTTGGAGTGCAGAAGAAGATTCTTCATGGACATGAGGTGGGCCCTGACCCAGGCTATGACAGTGGGTAGGATTTTGAGTATCAGAGAGTGTTATTCCGCTCCTGAGAGAGATATACCAGGCCTGACCACTCACTGCCTGGAAGAAGCAGCTAACAAACTTTGGGATCACAACCTTTGTCCTTCTATTTCAGGTGTTTGGTAGCACAGCCAGAGCTAGACTTTGAGTCATGAGTTGTCTGTCTGCCACAAGTGTTGTCTTGTTTAACAAAAACAAAAACAAAAAACCTGTTTCCCTTGTTCTGAAAGTAAGAAAAAAAAATTGATGTACAATTTTTCCCACCTAGATTAAATGGGAGAAATGTTAAAGAACTATACTGGATTAGTGAGAGAGAGCAGTACCTTACTGACCCAGTGACCTGAGCTCTCCAGAATGCAGCTGCCAGCTGTGGAACAGGCCTAAAAGGCCTCGGGGACATCAAAATAAATGTTGGAGTTTCTGCAGTGTACTCAGGCACCCCCAGCCTCAATGGAGCCAACTCAGTTGTTGCCTGAGAAGCTTGCCCTAGTGAATTAGAGTAGAGAGGGACAATTGCTAGAGAGAAACATCTGGCAGATCTGTTTACCTGACATTGTGTGCTTGGTGCTGAGGAAGCAAACTAAGTGAGAGCCTCATTCCTCATCTGTAGGGGGAATAAGGATGCTGCTTATCTCCTTGGGTAGCAGGGATGGTTCAGTGAGACAATGCGTGCAAACCTCGTGGCAGAATGCCTGGGTGGAAATGCCCATGTCTCTTTTATTTTCCTTTTCTCTTTTTTAAGGAGGTACCAGAGATTGAACCCAGGACCTCGTACATGGGAAGCAGGCGCTCAATCACTGAGCCACAACCACTCCCCAATGAGAGCTGGCCCTTTTGTTTGGTTGGTTGGTTGTTTTTTTTCCTAGGAGGTACTGGGGATTGAACCCAGGACCCTGCACATGGGAAGCAGGCGCTCAACCACTTAAGCTACATCCGCTCCCCATGCCCATGTCTCTTGACACAGCAATGTCTGTTACTCTGCGGAAGACAAAGAATTTCCAACTAGAGAGCTGCTACTACCTGGGCCTCCATGTAGGAACCATTTTGGCTATTTGTCAATCTGAAATCAATTTGTACATGTCGATATGTATATTAGTCAAAATAAGCTAGGCTGTACTGCAGTAATAAATAAAGCTCCAAATCTCAGTGGCTTAGCACAAAAGAAGTCTTTTTCTCCCTGAAGCTCCACGTCTTCCATGAAGCATCCTTTGGCCATATCAGGGTTCTCCAGCCTGTAGTGGGTGACTCTGGGGATTCAGGTTCCCTCTATTGTGATGTCACCATCTCAACATGTGGCCTCCAAAGCAGAGGCAGGGATGCCAAAGGGTCTCAGATGGTGTTTGTAAGGACCTGACCCAGCCTATCTGCAAGGGAATCTTAAGAAATGTGGTCTTCCTTGTGTGGCATCAAAGAAGAACTGGCAATAAACACAGAATTGTCTCTTCCAAACCTTATCTCCAAAGCACTCCCAAGGCTGGATGGTGGAATGCACAGTGGATCTTTCCTGTGTTATCACTGAGCAATTACATTCTCATTCTTCTGTTTTTCTCCAGGTGGCAAATGGTAGGATCCAAAGTCTTGAAGCCACAGTTGAGAAGCTTCTGACCAGCGAAAGCAAGCTGAAACAGGCCACTCTTGCTCTAGAGCTGGAGCGGTCAGCCCTGCTGCAGACGGTGGAGGAGCTTCGCAGGCAGATTGCAGAGCTGAGCAGTGCAGAGCCTGACCTTGCCCAGCCCGGGCCCACGGGTGACTGACAGTTCAGGGGAGAGCACCTCCCCAGAGCATCCCTCCAGAGGAGAGATTGCTGTACCATACTAACACTGTCCAGGCCTTAATTGAGAGAGACAGAAGATGCTGGGGGAAGAGAAGGAAGCGTGAAGTGTGCTTCTCAGGGAGGAAACTGGCTTGCCAGCCTGCAAATTCGCAACTAAAACTTGGAATTCAAGGGGCCGTATGTTCCACTGTTTTTGTTGTTTTAGATTCTAATTTGGCCCTTCTCTGGACCTGATAAATGTACTCATTAGACTTAGATGGCATGGACATGAATAAATGCACCTTTGTGTTTTCTTGTTTCCTTTTTCAGTACTGTGTTGTAAAGAACATTCATACTGCTATAAAATTTCAAAAGCCAGATGGAATCAAGATGGTTCCTCTGGCAAACGTATGGGGTTCAGCACTCTTGCGAAGAGGGTTTGTGTGACTCGGCTCTCTGTGCCACCAGCAGAGAGCAGATGACCCTTTTCCATTCTTGTTATGGAAGCCTAAGATGACCATTGGGAAGGATTGAAAGTGATTTATTTAAATTGGACATCTTGAATTTAATCATTATCCTTGGTATTTCAGGAAATTTGTCTTTTTTTGAAGGAAAAAAAAAAAAAGGTTTTCATACATTTGCTTATCTTTTTAGTATTGTTGATCAAAGTCAAGATAGATAAACATTTTGTAGGAAAAATCAGTTTTTTAGATCCCACCAGATATTGCCAGCATGTCGTCTACAATTGTGGAGTCTGATGTTTATACCTTTGTTTGAGTTTTCTACCCCTGTTATGGAGTCATGTATTTATTTTTGCTTATGGCGTAATGTAATGCATTTGAGTGTCTCTTCGAACCTCCACTCCTTGGAAATCAGATTCCTTGCAAGAGGAGCAGGACATATCAAGATTTTTCTTTGGAAAATCGATCAGGGTGAAATTACAATCAGAACTGTGACAACTGACAGCAATTTTTCAGAGGCTGGATGTTTTGAACATAACTCTCAACACAGTGACCCCCACCTGAGGATGAGGACCCTGTGCCTTCACCAAGCAGAAGGCTGCCCCCAGCTGCCTGCTTCCTTTGGGTCACTGTGTGAGTTCCCTCTGAGATGCTCCCTTACAATGGGCTGTTCTCTCACAGAGGAACATGCAAGTGAGGAACTGTGCGGGCATGTATCACTTCCTTGACTGCAGAACCATTTGTGGTCTTTACTCTTATATCCATAACCACTTCTTCTATTCCAGAAGAAGTTTCTTTCACCTCTGTCAATGGTGAAGTCACTTTTAACCCTGAGGTGAAAGAAGGTTTGCCATATTTGGAGTCATCATAAATCCCCCTGGCCATTTCAAAGGAAGTCTGAAGTGCTACCCCCATCTTGCCTAAACAGTTTGGCGTTTGGGACTCTCCTTGTGCCCTGTATCAGTGGATAGTATTCCCAGTAAAACCAACGTGACAGGTCCAGTAGTCTTTATCTTGAGTTCTACCAGATACACCTTAGGGAAATTGATATCTGGGGGCTTCTTTCCACATCAAATTTTAACTGGTTAAATGTTGGATAATGTGGGATTTAGGACATCTTGGTACCGTTACTCAATATTAGCTCTGGCACTAAAGAGCAAGAAAGCAATAAAACAAACAACTTGTGGCTGCATTTTTATTGTTTGTTTTTTGAACTTTGGATTTTTGCCTTTTGGCCCAGGAATAAGTGATGGCCTCATGAACATCTATAGACCAAGGCGTGAATATTACCTGACCATCAGTGAAATCATCTGAGGTATTGGCATCTTCGTTTCCAGTGCTATTACCCAGGTGCTTATTAGATAGACCACCTTCACCCAGGGTGTGATATTAGCACTGAGACCGGCTACTTCAGTTGTATGTGACAGTAAGTGCTATCCCATGATTGCTCTGAACAGAGAGGACTGTTGGACATTCCATACATTGGCATGGCCTCAGCCCATGAATTAGAAGGGGAAGGGAGAACACACATGGCCAACTCACATCACTGTGTAAGGATTCTTCGAGGCAAAATTTTAAACCAATTTTAACCAAAATTTTAAATTCCCCAATTGTAATGCACACACATGCACGTGAAGATTGTTTCTTTTGACACCATTTCTACCCTCTTAAGACATTATGAGCCCTCAAGAAGCACACTATCACTACATAAAATACGTATAAGAATATCTTATAATGCTGGACGCTCCGTGGTTCCCTTTTAGACATTACATGTACCTGGAACAACAATGTTCTTTGGGGATTTGTGTGTTTGATTTGGTTTGTGAGTCAGGAAAGAAGAGTGTTACAGCATGCAAGATTTGTTACAGGAATTAGACCAAACACAATTGTTTGAGGTGCTGGAGAAGCAAAGTCCAGAAGGAGGTGTATGAATCATAGGAGACCAGTCAGTGCCTCCGAGAAGCAAAACACATTCAGCCACTGAAGTGGACTTAGGTAGGGTAGAGTGTGGGGAGATCTGTGGGCGGCTGTAGCTGCCTATATTGACCACCTCGGTGGGCCTGCAGCCAGGCATCTGGTGGTGGTCCTGGAGCCACTCTGGGTTGACAGAGTCAGCTCTTGGGAAGGAGAGCTGGAGGTGGAGCAGAGGAGAATAAGGGTAAGCTAGAAGCTGCCAGGCATCTCTGTATCCATCGTCACTGCATTTGACTACAATGACCTTGGGACAAAATGGCCCTTGCTTCACTTTTGCCTTCCAAATTTAGCACACATGTCTTTGGGCCAGTTCTAACTTAGAACCACCAGGGAAGGGAATTCTGGGATACATAGCTTAACCAAGTTGACACAGTGCAAACCACTATCGTTAATTTTGGAACCTGCCTAATTTGGATGATAGAAGGCACATCTGAATCATGTTACAGACACCCTTTATTAAGTATATGTGATTAGTCATCCATGGAGTTAAGATCCATAGATTGATTTTTACCTTGAGAGTACTGATGATACAATATGGAAGACTAAAACTGCAGATAACCACTGCTGCCATCCAGGATGTCCTCCCCCTTCCACCCTCCCCTCTGTCAAGTGTTATCAAATGTTCTATAAATTAAAACTTGGAACTTTGTGTGATGAAATGTTTCACAAACCATTGTCTTAAATCTAAACTCTAAGGATTGGGCATGACTCAAAAACATCTTGGATTGGGAAAGCTGGAGGGAAACTTCTTCATACTAGAACCACCACCTCATTTTACAGGAGAAAAAGCTAAGTGAGACTGGGGAAACATTCACAATCTCCTTATGATTGACTAAAAGGTCAGAATAGTTCCCCAGTCTGCCTAGTAATCAACACCACTCAGCTTTAATTGAAATAAGTTTTGGGGGCTATTTCTGATAACTTCAAGATGTAAAGCAAAGAGAGGGCTGATTTAGTTTCACAAGGAGCCCAAATCAGATTCTCTCCTGAAATGTAGGGTCTCTGGTGGCCTTAATTTATCATGTGTTAAAACTGGGGACCTTTACAGAGCTTGGTCCCTATGTGTGGACTCAGAGGCAGAGAAATGCTATTGGACGAGGTCCTGAATTGATTGGCTACCATATTTGTTCTTGACAGCCTTTTCTTTTTTACCTTTAGATCTTTGAAACCCTTGCATTGTAATGTTTTTAGAAAAAATTATATCAATGCAGAGTTGCTCTGTTTTATAGAAGGAAAGCCTTCCATTATGTCAGATTTATCACCACTATCTCTGGAAATGATCAAAATGACTAGGAAAATGCAAGAATATATTATGGAGCAGTCACAACAGTCATGATACGAACAATTTGAAATAGATAAAATATGGTGCTAAAGATCTGGGCATCAGAGATTTCTGCCTTCATATCTCTAAACTGAGTAATCATCCAACTATTTTGGTTGTACCCCCTTATCAGCAAAGTAAATTTATACCACTGTATGTATGTTTATTAATAAATTTTGTAAATGACAAAATTTTATAAAATAAGAAAATTTTAAATGCAGTCAAAATAGTTTTAAATGGTAAAAATTGATATCCAATGTTTTCAACAGAACAATAAACACTTCGTGTTGTTTTAAAACTCTGATACAGTAGTTCAAATATCACTTTCCAAGTTCAGCCTAGTCTGATGGTTGGTTTTAATGCACTGTCGTGACTGCAGAAAGAGGTGTCTTCCAAAATCTAGTAACTCTAAAAGGAGGAAGGGCACTGCCAGTCACACTAAGTCACAATGCTCATTGTTCATTTTGAAGCTACCAATTATGCAAAGGTTTTTATTGAAATCTGGGTAGTAAATTTCCATTTTTTTCTAATGTCAGTCAACCACTCATGCAAACTAATGAAATCATGTTAGAGTTTTCTATTTTTTAACCAACGGCTTTAAAACACTCAAACTTTTCATCTGGAAACTTTTGAACAAGTTATAAAATTGTTCCCAAGTTTGAGTAACATGCTCACGTGGCTTTTAGCCAAAAAACCACACAAAAAACAAAAACATTACCTAAATAATGGAAACACTTCCAAAGCATCCTTTTCTGAAAAGCTTTCTCCATAGCACTTTCTGGCTAACATTTCCTTGGGCTCACAGTACTTGGAGCTGCCTGCTCTCAATCATCGTGGCAGGGGGTGGAGATAGGAGGTTCTATGCTGTGGATTTTCCTTTGCCACGGGGCTGCCTTCTAACCTGCACGTGTGCCTGCAGCTGCTTTCTGTAGTGCACGTGCTCCAAGTGGTTCTGGGCCGGCAAAGGGCTTGGCTGAGTGGGGCAGAGAGGAGCTGAACAGCGTGTGTGTGCCAAAAATAGAGCATGTGAGTCACCGCACTTCATTATTATAGTGCCCTTTTCTCAAAACCACTGAACAATCAGACATGGTGAGGGTAGAAACAATTTTGTTGTATTCTTTCTAATGGTCAGATTTGCCTGCTGTTCCTCACTCTTTCTGCTTCACCTTCCTGCTCCCTCCCCACACGCTTTTTTAAAATTCCATATTTGGATCTGTGTTGACCAATTTGGCTTATCTACTTCCTCCTCTTCTAGACATTTCTCTAAGTTTTCAATTTCTTCCAACTGTAAGAAAAGCTGCCACTCTGATTTCTGTTAAACTCTGGCTTTGATTCCCAGCACTTTGCAGAGTGACATCCTTTGGTGCCATCTTCCAGAGTCTGTACAAAGAGTGAAGTAGCACAATAAGGAAGTAGAGGCAAGGTTGCTTAGTGGTCTATTTAATGATATCAAAATTCTGCCCATCTCAGTTTTTCCTGTACCTTTTCCTGTACCAAGGATAGCATGATCTAGTTTCCTTACCTTGATAAACGTGCCTATCAAGTTTACCTCGAAATTTCATAGGCTTACATCATCTAAACGGCTTGGTAATTAGAAAAGATAAGATCAGCTTTTTCATTTAGGATTCCTCTCTTTTTCCCCCACCACTTCCATAATCACAACTAATAGTAACTGGAGGCACATCTTCTCACTCTAGCTTTATCTTCCTATAAAGTTAGACCCGCCTCCCCTTCAGGACACAGCACTGCAGTCATTGGCGACTTGCCTGCCTGCCTGCTTTCTCTCTTTCCAACAAATGGTGATGGCATCCCCTACTCTGTACCAAGCCTTGTTCTAGGCACTGGGATTACAGGGTAGGTGTCTGCCACCACCGAACAGGAGAGAGAGATCATTGAAATAAGTAAACAAAAATCAGTCATGAGCTGGCAGCTGCCCGTGTAGGGTGGTCGGAGAAAGCTTAGCTGAGGAGCTGGTCTTACAGGTGAGACTCTAAGGAATAAGGAGAGAAGCCCGCCAAGAGAGGAGACGGGTGGGAGTGTCCTGGGGAGTGTAATGTTTGAAAATGGAAGAGTCCTTTCCAAATGATGCATAATTCTCTTCTAACTTTGCATCTTATGCCAAGAGATTTATTTTCAAAAACCCTAAACTCATTTAACACCGTGTCTTTTTCAGATAGCAAGAAAATACCAATATCTTTTGAGATAAAAATTCCCATTGTTATATAGTCCAATAAATGTAAACAATAAATTATTGGTTTGAACCCGTTTCGACTGACACATGGGAAAGTGCTATTCTGTGAGGCAGGTTAGTATAGGGAATCAAGGGAACAGACAGCTGGGGCCCGGCAGAGAACATGGCCGCAACCCCGCCCAGAAACCTCCCTAGGGGAAGGCTGCTACTAAAGAACAAAGCCGGAAAGATCCCACCAGACCCTGGCCATCAGGTCCCATTGGAACTCTTTTCAGGGTCAAAGAGAAGACCCAGATAACCCCAAACAGGCCTCCTCACTGGGCCCCGGAGAGCCCACAGGGGGGGCTCGTAAGGCAGCCAATCGGAACAGCAGACAGCTGGGGCCCCTCCCCGACATCGCGACGGGGGAGGAGCGAAGGTTTTAAAAAGGCCGGAGCGGGGGCCCCACACGCACAAGTCACCCTGCAGCGTGCCTGCGATCTGTGTCTCAGATTGTGTACTTTTCCGGTTTTCTTGTTTCTTAATAAACTCTTTACTCCCTTGCCTACCCTATGGCATGTCCTTAAATTCTTTTACGCAGCATAGCCAAGAACCTAGAAGCCCAGAACCCAGAGTGTTCCACCAACGCATTTGGTGAGCCAAGCCAGGAGACAGAGGCAAATAATGCCCCCCGGCCGTCGCTGAAGACTGGTGAGTTTTTAATTAAAGCCTGTCTGTCTTCTTTTATTAGCGAGGCCCCAAGGCTGTTTGCCTGCAAGCCGCAGATCAGTCTCTGCTTCTAAGGTGCCTCTTCATGTCCAGTTTAACTGCAAACTCGGTTCCTGGCAGTAGCCTCTCTCACGGCCAACCTTTCTAAGACCTCAGCAAGAATAGGCCAAAAGAAAGGTTTCAAGCCAGCGCCTTTTCTAGGAAGAATGACATGGCTTGGTAGCTGTTCACTGCGTCCAAGACAGGGGCTTCCGAGGGGGACAGGCGAAAGAACACATGAGGAGGAGAAGCATAACGGTCCATACCAGGCTGCAGCCGAGCAGCAGACAATCATCTGCCGTCTGCCTGACCCGTTCCTTTTCATTAGCACTGATAATCTCATTCTTTTGCATAAAACAGTGAGGGTAACATATTGATATAATGATGAGAAAAACATGTTGATCATACTATGTTATTATTCCTCAAATGTCCTCAGCCCCAGGATTGTTTAGAGAACATTTGCTGCAAGCTAGTTCTATCAACTACTTTTGGACACAGGCCCAAGGATAACGTGGGAACTGCGGCCGCCTCACTGGCACCAGCAGCCAGCTACCAAACTGACCATCCTCACACTCCACCCCTGAGGGTGATGGCCTTGGAAACAGAGGGGTACACTGCAGCCATTTACCCCAACAGCAATATATACACAGCAACAAACAAGAAGTATACCTCCCAACCCGATGAGGGCGCCCCCTAATCCCCATTCCCAGGGTCCTAGAGAGTCCCACCAGTCCCGTAACAGGTCAGCTTGTAATTGTTTGATCTGTTGGACCTCACGGCTTATGTCCTTCAAAGCGGCCTGTATGGATTCTTTATTATCGGGAATGTGCACACAACATTCGGTATGTACCAAGGCACATGTGCTCCCTTGGGCTGCAGTAAGTAAATCTAGGGCCACGCGGCTTTGTAACACAACGTGCTGGATTTGATCAGTTTCCTCTGCTAACTGGGCAATTGTATATTCAGAAGCGTTCAAGGCTTGCATAGTATGCCGTGCTAAGGCTTGTACATCTAATTCTACTTTAATGGCCGCGCCTCCACGACTAAGTATGGCTAGCGGGTAGAACCACCACGGGGTTTGCCGGGTTCTGTGCCATCTGTGATGTACTGTATCCCAGTTCTGGGGTAACTGTGGCAGGCTGGATAAAATCTGCCCCTGTATCAAGGGGTGTCCCCATGTACATCGCCCTGTCCAATTAGCAGGAAGGTATGGACACCCGTGGGGTCCACAGACCCACAAATATTTCTTGGGCAGCTGGTCCGTGGGTTTTGTGCCTGTATATTGTAGACCATTCCACCAATGGGAGCCACCCATAACCTTTTGAGTAACATTACACGTAGATATGGGGATCTCCCCAGCTAGTCGGCAGGGGTCCCCTTTTTGTTCAATACACTTAGGTGCGATGCTATGCGACTCTACATGTTCAGCGGGAAGCCAGCCCCATCCGTTATGTAAGGCATAGCCGAACCACGGCCTGGCTGTGTCCATGTCCAAGTGCAATAAGCGAAGCGTTCAACGCGGCGACGGACAGCTTCCCACTCCGGGGTCGTTCAGTCAGCCGTCTCCAACCAGGTCCAGTTGTCCCAAGTGGCAGGGGCGATGCTCCATGCGAGGACTCCTGCTGAACTGGCCGGGAGTTCCATGCACACCCAACAATGAGACACGTTGTACACCTGAGCATAGGTATGGGCCCAAGCAAGCTGTTGGCATGTATCCTAAGGGTGATAAGACAAATGAGAAACAGTGACTAAAATGGGTAACTCGTGTCCATCTAAGAGAACACAACCTAATTGCTCATCCCGTGACAGCAATGTTCCGCTCTGTGGCGTACAGCCGGGCCGAGTGTACCACACACGGGGCCGTCCACTGAGGGCTGTGGCGTCATATCCTCCACCTGTATCAAAATGGGGGAACTCATTATGGGCCAGAGAGCCAATATAAAAGTCCCCTTCAGGATCGTTGCTGCTGTTGATGGCGCCGTCCTCCTCTACCTGCAAGGGCCAAGCATTGGTTATCCAAGGTGAGATTGACAATTTCCTTTGCAATCCTGTTCCCCAGGGAGCAATAAGAGCGAGCCACCTCACATGGGGTGCCTTCAAGGTCCAAGGCCATACCATGGTTTCAGTTTCTCCACCATGGAGCACGGTTACAGCAGGTAACAGAATATGTCCCTGCAGCCCCATCTGGGGCTCCAGCAAGGGGTCTTTCGTTGAAATTTGCAACTGAATTGGAGCCGCTGCTCTATGCAATAGAGCTTCTAGGGGCATTAATGGGGCGCTCATTAAATTGTTGGCCCACAGTCCACAGCTTCTCCCGCC
>JAQZBX010072629.1:0-15043 GCA_029593785.1 Cabassous unicinctus | reverse complement strand
ACATCTGCTCCCCTCCTCTTTTTAAAATATAAACACTGAGGGCTATACATTTCCCTCTCAACACTGCCTTTGCTGTATCCCATAAGTTTTGATATGTCATGTTCACATTTTCATTCTTCTTCAGGTATTTACTGATTTTTCTTGTAATTTCTTCTTTGACCCACTGATTATTTAAGAGTGTATTGTTTAATCTCCATATATTTGTGAATTTTCCATTTTCCTGCCTATTCTTAATTTCCAATTTTATTCTATTATGATCAGAGAAAGTACTTTGTATAATTTCACTGTTTTAAATTTATTGAGACCTGCTTTGTGACCCAACCTATGGCCTATCCTGGAGAAAGATCCATGAGCACTTGAGAAATATGTATATCCTGCTGTTTTGGGATATAATACTCTGTGAATGTCTGTTAGGTCTAGTTTATTTATCATATTATTCACGCTCTCAGTTTTCTTATTTATCATCTGTCCAGATATTCTATCTAATGCTGAGAGTGGTGTGTTGAAGTCTCTTACCATTATTGTAGAGACATCTATTTCTCCCTTCAGTTTTGCCACTGTGTGTCATGTATTTTGGGGCACCTAAGTTAGGTGCATAAACATTTATTATTGTTATTTCTTTTTGGTGAATTAATATATAGTGACCTTCTTTATCTCATAACAGTTTTGCATATCAAATCTATTTTATCTGATATTAGTATCGCTACTCCAGCTCTTTATTGATTATTATTTGCGTGGAAGATCATTTTACAATCTTTCACTTTCAGCCTGATTGTGTCCTTACATCTAAGGTGAGTCTGTTGTAGACAACAAATAGATGGCTCGTGTTTGTTTTTTAATCCATTCTATCAGTCTACATGTTTTGATTGGGAAGTTCAATCCATTAACATTCAGTGTTACTACTGTACTTTGTCCATTTTATCCTTTGGCTTTCTGTTGTCAAATCTTTCTATGGGCTATTTTTGATGTTTTCAGTTTCTCTTACTTATAATCTTCATTTTACACTCTTCTTCAGGGCTTGCACTCGTCTTTTCCTTTCAGGCTATAACACACCCTTTAATATCTCTTGTAGATCCAGTCTCTTGGTAGCAAACTCTCTCAGTTTTTGTTTATCTGTGAAGACTTTAAACTCACCTTCATTTCTGAAGGATAGTTTTGCTGGATAAAGAATTCTTGGTTGGCAGTTTTTCTCTCTCAGTACCTTAAATATATAGCGCCACTGCCTTCTTACCTCCATGGTCTGTGATGAGAGATCGGCACTTAACCTTATTGAGGCTCCCTTATAAGTAGTACATTGATTTTCTCTTGCTGATGTCAGAATCCTCTCTTTATCTTTGGCCTTCGACATTCTGAATAGTAGATGTCTCAGAGTAGGTCTATTCAGATTTATTCTGTTTGGGGTATATTGTCCTTCTTGAATATTGATATTCATGTCTTCCCTAAAGGTTGGAAATTTTCAGGCAATATTTCCTCAAATATTCTTTCTGCCGCTTTTCTGTTCTCTTCTCCCTCTGGGACACTTATAATGCACATGTTTGTGTGTTTCATGTTGTCATTCAGTTTTCTGAGAGCCTATTCAATTTTATCCATTCTTTTTATCTGTTCTCCTATCTTTTCAAGTTCAAATACTGTCCTTGAGTTCACTTACTCATTCTTCTGCAATTTCAAATCTAATATTAAACACCTCTAATGTATTTTCAATCTCATCCATTGTGTCTTTCATTCCCATAAACTCTGTTACTTTTTTTTGCAGTCTTTCAAATTGTTCTTTATGCTCACACAGTGTCATCTTAATATCCTTTATCTCTTTAGTCATATTTTTCTTCATCTCCTTTAATTGATTAAGGAGGTTTGCGTGAACATCATTGATTAGTTGTCTTAAATCCTGTGTCTCATTTGGATTCTTCATTTGTTCCTTTGGCTAGGTTATACCTTCCTGTTTCTTAGTATGGCTTTTTATCTTTTATTAATATCTAGGCATCTGATTATGTTGGTGCTTTTACTCTGTTGGTTAATTTTTCTCACTTGCCTAAAGGTTTTATTTCTCAGGTCTTCTTTGATTTTTGGTTCAGTTTTTTATAAAACTTTAAGATTACTCTGTTTAAGTTATCAAAACAGGGGCAGAGTGCTGCTAATGGGGCATAGACCAGATCTACGGAGCCTGGGAAAGAAACAGGAGAGACAAGCCTTGTCTTGCTTCACTTTCTTGGCTGGCCAGCAGATGGCGCTCCTTGGCAAACCATTCCACAGAGATGAAGCCTTCAATATCCAATGACTAGCTCTTCTGAACTAGTGGTTCCAATTATGGTGGTTACATTCACGGAAGAGAAACCACACTCAGCCCTCAGTCTCACCTTCCCTCTTCCCAGGGAGGAATTTATCCTTTCACCTCTCCATTGGCCACTCAGCCCCAAGTTTTACCAAGGCTGTTTGCCTCAGGGATGGGGGATGGGCAGCATTCCCAGCTGTGGGGGCATCAGCTCATGGTTTTCCCTTTTGCTTCTTTGTCTTTCTATCCCCAGTACCTACTGGATGATGTGCACAGCACTCGCTTGGTCTGTGGGTCCCAAAAGCGGCTCCCTCAGATGACTTCTACACCTTCTCCCCTATTTTGCAAGACAGCTACTCTGATGCCATCTTCCTCCTCCTGGCCCAACTTCTTTTTCATACTTGTTTTGGCTATTCCAATTTCTTTGCATTCCTATATAAATTTTAGAATTAGCTTGTCAATTTTCACAAAGTTAAAGCCTGCTGGGATTTTTATTGTTATCACATTGATTCTGTAGATCAATCTGGGGAGATAGCAATAAACATTTTGTACTCTGTTACATTAAAATACATTGGTCTGGGGAGCAGATGTAGTTCAAGTGGTTGAGTGCCTGCTTCCCATATATGAGGTCCTGGGTTCGATCCCTGGTACCTCCTAAAAAACAAAATAAACAAACAAATGAAAAACTAACTCTCATTGGATAGCAGATGTAAATGCCTGCTTCCTATGTATTAGGTCCTGGGCTCAATCCTTGATACCTCCTTAAAAAAAAATACATTGGTCTATCTTAGAGTTGGAGTGAATTTTCTACCCATACATGATTTTGTAAATATTGTATATTGGTCATTTGGAAAATATTGGTTCACTGAGTCATTCAGATTTTGCAAATGTTTACACATCTCATTATACCACATACTAAACAATCATATTCATTAATATCACCACTGATTTCATCAGAAGAGTCTTTAAGCACTGGGAATCTGTCAAGCTCATGGTGGCAGAGACATGTTTTCCAAAATTCTAACTTTGCTGGAAAGTCCAAATTTTATCACTGGCAACAAATACAGTCAGTTGTTTTCCTTGAAGTGACAGGCTCACTTGGTTCCTTTCTCAGAAAAAGTCTGCCAAATACCCAAGTCTAAATAATCCTAGTTTGTCTGTCAGTCTTTCTCTCAAGTAAAGATAGTGTTCTGTGAAAACATGGCTAGTTCAACTTGCAACTCCAACAATCACACAGGTGCTTGTTCTTGAGGCAACCTTGGAAACTGGCGCACAGCAGAAGTGCTTTACATGTACTTCCCATTTTGTCATATAGAATAATAAATTTTGTGTACTCCAGTTTAAGATTTAATAAAATTAGCAATTTTCACAGCTTCATCAAGGACATGGTTAAGTACAACCAGCCTTTCTTTTGCAGTGAGTGTGTGGTGGTGAAGAACACTACTAGTAGAACAGTTTGGGGCCACTGCCTTGATCCGTGTCAACATGCCAGCAGTTTTGCACCATTGCTTTTGTACCATCATCCCCAATATCAACACAGGGGAAAAGGTTAATATATCCTAGCATTATTACAAAAATGGTTTTGACCTTGTGGACTCTGTGAGAGTTTCCAGGAACTTCCCCAGGCTCAATGGACCGCACTTTAAGAACTGCTGCTTCAGGGAAGCAGAAAGGCAGTCACTACAACCTGGAAGGATGCCAGGAGGCTTTGTTGAAAGGGTGAGGCCTGAGCTGAGGCTCGATGGATATACATGTAAGGTTGGGTTGACTGTCCCGACAAAGGGAACAGCAGTGCTCCCCTTGCAGAGTTTTGGTGAAGCAAAAGATGCCTTGAGGGCAGAGGCAAGAGGTGAGGTATGGGGAGCTACAGAAGGCCTTGTGTGCTTGAAAGGAGCTGAGAGGTTAGCCTGTAGGTAATGGGGAGCTCTTGACAGTTCTGCAGCAGGGGAGTGAAACAATTATAGTTGTCTCTTAGCTATAGCACTTTGCAACAAGGTGGTAAAAGGATTTGGAAGGGTTACACTGGAGAGAAGGAGCTCAATTTGGAGTCTGCTTTAGTGTAGGTAAGAGATGATTTAATGGAGCAGCTGGCCAAATAGTTAAATATGCAAAACACCCACCCAATAATTCAGCCACACCATACCAACTGGTGCATTTGCTCAGGGGACACAATTAAATATCACTTTTTATTCATAGATGCAGACTTGGACAATAATAAAAGAAAAGCAGCCTTGAAGATCAGACTTCATGTTTCTATTACCTATGTCCTTCCAGACCCTCAAACTGAAATTTTCTTCCTCTCTGTTCAGCTTAATATTTTCCTATAATAATTAGGCAAATGAGAGTAGGGAGCAGGGGTAGAAATTGGTTTGCAAGCTGTGGTTAATTGTTTCTCACAAAAGAATAATTGGGATAATGTCATAGAGGTCCAAGGTCACAGAATTGGTTAATTCTTATGCTTTAACTATGATGTGCAGTCTTCTGTGTGTGCACACAAAGACACACAGGTTCTTGTGTACAGAGATAGTATTTATTAGTATATTTTAACATTGATTTCCACTGCTGCAGCCCAATCCAGATCCCCATCAGCTCTTGTCTGGACTTATGCACTGGCTCCTAATTAGTTTCTTTGTTTCTATTCTTACCCCCTCTACATCCATTTTACACACGGCATCCACAGTGATTTTTTTAAATTGAGGAGAAATCCACATAACATAAAAATAATCATTTTAAAGTGATTAATTCAGTGGCATTTAGTACAGTGTTGTGCAACCACCACCTCTACCTAGTTCCACATTTTCATCCCACTAAAAGGAAACTCTGCACCCACTACGCAGGTGCTGCCTGTTCTTCCCCACCCCCCACCCCCCCAGGCCCTGGCCACCACTATCCTGTGTTCTTGTCTCTATGGATTTCCCTATTCTGGACACTTCATATAAATGGAATCATACAAAATGTGCCCTTTTGTGTCTGGTTTCTTTCACTTAAAGTTTTCAAGGTTCATCCACTCTGGAGCATGGATCAGAACATTCCTTTTTAGGGCTGAATAATAATCCAATGTGTGTATAAACCATGTTCTGTCTACTTTATCCGTCGGTGGACATTTGGGCTGTTTCTACTTTCGGCTATTATGAACAGTGCTGCTATGAACATGTATGAACATGTATTTGAGTACCAGTTTTCAATTCTTTTGGATATGTACCAGGAGGGGGGTTGCTGGGTCATCCAGTCATTTTACGTTTAACTTTCTGAGGAATCGCCAAATGTTTTCCACAATGACTGTTCCATTTTACATTCCCACTAGCAATCAATGTCCAAGGATTCCATTTTCTAAATATCCTTGCTAACTAGTACTACACAGTGAGCTTTTAAAAATACAAATCAGATCACATAATTTGCTTGCTTTCAATCTTCCAATGACTTCTTGTTCCACCTAGGAAAAAATCCAAACACCTTACACTTTCCTGCGAAACCCTGCATAATTAGCCTCCTGCCTGCCTCTCTGGCCTCTTCTCCTGTCCTACCACTCCTTGCCTTACTCTTCAGTGTCTAGCCACACTGGCCTTGGAGTGATTCCTCCTTGGGCCCCTTGCACGAGCTGTTGTCTCTGCAAGGGATACTTTGCCTCCAGGTCCTTTAGGTCCTGACCCACTAGGGGAAGCTCCTTTCCTGGCCACCCAACCTAACGTAGCCGCTCCATCTCTCCCTGTCACCTCTCTGTTTTATTTTCATCATAGCCTTTGCTATGGTAACACCCACAACATTGTCTGTCACATAGAAGGTTCTCAATAAATATTTGTGGAATGAATGGATGGATGAATTATAGATATTTCTTTCTGTTTTAGCTTTCTACAGTTCTCACAAAGTTATAATAACAAATTATTTCACATTGAGAATTAGTTCAGAACCACCATTTTGAATGCCAGTTTTTGTTTGTTTGCTCTTGGTCAGGGTTTTATTCCTTCTAAAAGCATGCAGTAAAAATTCAAAAATTACTTAGAAAGTAGATGGCTTTTTCTTAACCAGTTAGAGGTATTAGTCATAGTTGAGCAAGAGACTTTACAATACATTTATGGAATGATGCCAATGTTTCCCTCTTTAAAGAAATAGGGAAAGAATGAAATATAAAAATCTTAATCTGGAGGATGACACAAATACGTAAAGAAATAAACATTATATAATATGACAAAAGCAGTCATCAAGATTCAAAGCACATGAGGACATGGTGGCAGGAGCTGCTTTCTTGTCTTAGGAAGTCAGGGTGAGCTTAGAGAGGAGATGGCAGTTGATGTGGGTAATGAAGGATGCGGGATGTTCTCGGGAGAGACCAGGGAAAGGCACTGCAGGCAGTGGCACAGCATACAGGAAGTCACAGATGGGTAGAAGAATATGGTATGGGGAGCAAGTAGCATATGGAAAACATCTTTTCCCCCAAACACCCACAAATCAAGGGTTTGGCTCTAAGAAGAACCTCTCCACCAGTGGTATTCCTTTAGCCATTTTCTAGCTATGAGGAAAGCAGTGGAATCATTTCCTCCCAAAAGAAATCTCACGGAGAACCCCAATGTAAAAATTCGGAAAAGGTCAAGCCTCTCTGGAAGAAGACACTGTAGGGGATTTTGCCCTGGTTCTTGACTTTCCAGGATGACTGATGTGCCACTTTAGGACCCAGAGCTTTAAAAAAGAAATTTTAAGCTCCTACCTTTTATTATTTTTAGGAAAACTGGGTGGGGAGCTGTGGGTGCCATGAAAATGCACCCTTCACATCTCTTGCTGCAGAGAGTATAATTGACAGCTGGAATCCATGGCAGCCTTTGCACGGACTCCAGCTGCCAATGGTGCGCTCCTAGCCAATGACTGAGCATGGCAGGGCGCCTAACACAAGACATGAGACTCCTCTAAGGCGACTTTGGCTCAAAGACTCCCCAGCAAACTGGCTGAGGCTTTCTTAGAACTCTTGCAGCCTGAGACTGCCTATTCAGCCCTCTTTACCTCCCGCTCATCCTCCCCAGTCTCTTTGGCATTTCAGCAACCCTTTCCCCCTCATTGGCATTTCTCTCAATACATCTCTTGCATGTCAAATCCTGTCTTGGCATTTGCTTCTAGGGAAATCCAAGCGAATTCAGAAGCCTATGGAAGTAAAGCAAGAAATCTGCATTATTTCCAGATCATCTAATGTAAGAACTCCAAAGTACACTGATATTTGTGCTATTCCAACAAAACCCAACAGAGAGAATGAAGGATTGAGAAAGGAACTTCTGGGCACTCTGTTGTATTCTAAAAGCTTGCAAATGGATCACAAGTAAAATCCAAAATCTAAGCATGGGAAGACTGAAAAACTTGAATAGATATTTAAACAGCCAAAGTAGAACTGAATAGTAGTTAACAGAGGCTATTTTTACACCCACACAACCTGGCAGATCATTGCTGTAAAGTCTTTGTCACAAAAAATAATACGGAAATATGGTTCTTTGAAAACATCTTCTGTCCCTGTATAAATGACATAGGATCCGGAGGCATTTCTGCAAATAATATGTTTTTCTATGCCAGTGTAAAAATAGCTTTAGAGTACTGAGATAAAGAGAAAGTTGCCAAGGCTATTGCCACACTGACAAGAGAAGCAGCAGACTTGGAGCCTGATCTGTTATTTGTTGCTAGTCCTGAAATTTAATGAGACTGAACAGTGTTGTTTTCACAAGACCAGAAAAGTGGGCAGATGCTGGCATCTCCAACTGCACAGAAAAGGCCAGATTGGGGCCTTCCCGATTTACCTGCCCTTTTGGTGAGATTTATTTAGTGGGCAAGTATTTTCCTTCTACTGGAAAAGAATAGTTTTTTTTATTGAATGATGACCAAACCCTGGCCTCCCCATCTTTGAATGTCATTGTGTCCCCATGATCCACCTCAGCAGAACCTTCTTTACTTGGCCAAAGAAATCTTTATTTCTCCTTTCTGCCTTCTGGCATGAAGTATAAAGTTGAAGAAGTATAAAGATCTACAGAAAATAGGAAATTCCAGGATGTCCTTGGAAATTTACATCAAGTATCTTGGTCCCCTGACATGCCCACAGTGGCCATGACTATCAGTTGGACTTTGCTATTCCTTTATCTATATTTCAACTCACATTTAAACATTTCTTTGCAGCTCACTATGAATGACACTGTGTAGTACACTGGGGATAGCAATGAACGTGACTGGCAGGGTTGCTGCTCTCTAGTAGCACATGCTCTTGGTGGGGAGAGGCATGGTAAATAAACAACATAATAGATATCTGAGTGGTGAGGTAGAGTGAGTGGGATGAGAGTGACTGTTTTCGACAGAGGGGTCAGGGATGACCTCTCTAAGAAGCCAGCCATGGAAAGATTATGGAGAACAGTGAACATCAAGTGCAAAGATACACATGTGGGAAGGATCCTGGCCTTTTCAGGGAACAGAAAGAAGGCTGATTGGGCTGGAGCATGAGGTCAGAGTGGAAGGCTGGGGCCCAGTAATGGATGGATAGGTCCTGTATGGTTAGGAGTTTGGCCTTATTCTAAGTGCAAGGGGAATTTGCTGGAGTTGTTGGGTTTTTGTTGTTGTTGTTGTTGCTGTTGTTTGTTGCTTGCTTTCAAGTACAGATACTTTGAAAGGGCAATGTTTCTAATCTTCAGTTGCCAGTATTTGTTATGTCTCTTTCTTCCCCTTAGAATGTGAATCTTTGGGGCCTTAAAACAGCACATAGCCTAGTATATGTGGATAGTCAATAAATGTTGCGTGGGAGAAAACGCTACTGAGTACAGAGGAAGCCAGAGTTCTGGTAAAAATCAGTGTGAGATGCTAATATTTAATAAGTTAGCAGAGAATGGAACCCAGAAGGAGGAAAGTAGCCAAGTAAGCTCTTGTGCTATGACAGTTCCTTAATGAAGAGAGGCAGTAAATAGGCAATTGAAGTTAATGGGGGAATTTCAAAATGGTGTAATTCATTGTGAGACCAAAGATCTAGGCACATTTATTACAGTGGCTTTCAGGATATGTTCCATAGTTGTCTTCTTGCTGGATATGATCTTGGCACCCTACTGGAGAAGGGACTTGAGGATCTCTCCTGGTTTTATTAGAAGGTAAAGTGAAGGTTTATCTTTAATTGTGGCTGTTCCAATATCTGAAACCCCTTCCTATGTTTGGATTTTCATACCTTATACATGTCAGCAAAAGACAAGATGCACCTTCCACTACAGAAACTGACATGCCTGATCCTAACTTTCCCAGTCTCCATTAGATTCAGAATAAGTCCTAGTCTACTCTTGACAGATGAAGCCATGAAGTTGTGGGAACCATAAGAAACTCTCTGGTGTCTCTAAGCATCTGCCAGTGATTGTGTTTCTGGGGTAACAGCGCCAGAGGCGCTAATGGAGTCTGGCATCCAGTGATCCTTGTCTATGCAAGCTTGGTGTGTCTTCTCAGTCTACATTCTTCCTGGATGCCTAACCACAAACTTGACTCTTCAGCCTTCCCAGAGATTCTGTGAAGTGCCTTTATAAATTCATTTCCTGCTTCAATTAGAGTTGGTTTCTTTATCCTTTAATAAATTCATTTTCTGCTTCAATTAGAGTTAGTTTCTAGCCTTTGCAAAATAGAACTCTGAATGAGCCAGACACTGGAACCAGAAATGAAGTGCTTGTGTGCAATAATAGAGCCTTAGAGAAATAATGGGATGTATGTGGAAATATGGGAATGTTATCTGCCTTGGTTGAGGTTGAAGGCAATGAAAATCCAGCTTATTTTAGGGTTCTTGGTCATGAACTGGTGAAGCAGTTAAATTATCACCTGTGTGCACCTAGAATGAGTTTCCCAGTGAAGTCAAAGCTTTGGGGAACAATAAGCTTACTGTTATTGAATAATGTGAAGGTCTGTTTTAGTTTCCTAGGCTGCACAAGCAAATGCCATGAAATAGGTCAGGTAAAACAATGGGAATTTATTTGTTCTCGGTTTTGAGGCTAAAGAAAGTCCAAATCAAGGCATCATCAAGGTGATGCTTTCTTCCCCAAGTCTGACATTCTGGAGCTGGCTACCCGTGATCCTTGGTCCTTAGCTTTTCACATGGCAAAAGGCACATGGCAGCATCTACTGGTCTCTCCCATCGCTTCTGGATTCTGTTGATGTTCAGCTTCTTGCTTCCTGCAGCTATATCTGCATCTGAATTTCATTCTACTTACATAGAACACCAGTAATAGAATTAAGACCCATCCTGATTGAGCTGGGCCACACCTTACCTGAAGTAACCTCATCAAAAGGTCCTACTTACTCTAGTTACAATAGGTTCACACCCACAGGAATGGAATAACATTCCATTTCAGGTTACATACAGTTTCACACTACCACACTCCACTTTCTGGACCCCAAAAAGGCATGCTCTTTCGACAAGCAAAATACTTTATTCATTCTATCACAACATCCAAAAACCGTAGTCATTTCATCATCAAAAGTTTCATCAACATCTGTTATGGAAAGAAATCCAAGATGGCAGAGTAGAGAGAGGCAGAATGTACTTGTCCTCCAGAAGTGGCAGGAAGACAAGCAGATTTGCTGATGCGAGGGAAGCGGTGTGCAAGCGGCATGGAAGTGGTGAGGAAGGCCTGCGAGGGCGGCCCTACCAGTTGTGGGGGAAATGGCAGGGGGCGGTGGAGGAATGGCACAGATGGCCCATGAGGATGGCCTCACCGTGTGCAGGGGGGCATGGCAGGGAAATAACATGGGAGGCCTATGAGTAGGGCCTTGCCAGGTACAGGGAGTAGCGGCTTGGACGGCCAGTGAGTAAGGTCTTGCCGGGCATGGGCATGTGCAGGTGGGCACAGGGATAAGCCAGACAGCAGTGCGTGGATGCTGGGGGCCAGGGGACTATGGTACAACATCAAGGAACGAGTAGGAAGGGGAGAATGAGAGAGGCTGCCCCAGAGGAACTGGCTCTCTGGAACTTGTCAGTGCTCCTTCATGAGTCCCTCGCCTGGTTTTGAACAGTTAAGGAGCAATTCTAAAGAATCATCATAAGCTGAAAGCAAGTGTCAAAGAAGAGTAAACTCTTCAACATAAGCAGATGCCTAGACACCAGCAAAATATTAATAGCTAAACTAAGGAACTGAAAGATATAGCCCAATAAAAGGAACAAACCATTAAGTTGGAGGAGACAGAATTTGGAACAACTAATCAAAGATGTCCATACAAATCTCCTAAACCAATTCAAGGAGATGAAAGGACATAAAGGATTTTAGGAAGAACACTGGATGAACATACAGAAGAAAGTGAAAACATACAAAGAAAAATAATGGATCTTATGGTAATATTAGAAAAACACAATAGAAGAGATTGAAAATACACTAGAATCACACAACTGCAGAATTGAACAGACAGAGGAAATAGTTAGCAAATTAGAGGAATGGACATCTGAAATCACACAGATAGAAGAACAGATACAGAAAAAAAAAAAAAAGGAAAAATTTGAGCAGTGTGACAGTTTGAGATTGTTTTTGTGAATCCCAAAAAGAAAAAGATTATGTTTGTAAACTAATCTATTTTTCTGGGTGTGATACCTTTAGATTATATTGGATTCAGCTGAGGGGTCCTTGATTAAATTGCCTGTTAAGATGAGGGCTTTGATTCTATCATGTCAGTAAGGCATGACTCAGGTTGAGTCCCTGCCCCCTTGGTGGGCTGATATAAATGAACACTCACTCAAGAAGACACATGGGAAGAGAGAGAGCTCTGTCATTTTTGATCCTGGGGCCCCAGAGAGAGATAAGCCATTCACCTGATAGTTTGCAGCTGTCCTTGGGAAGAGAACAGAAGAGCTGAGACTGATATAGAAAGCCTGGAAAGAAATGAGCCCTATGCCAGCAGTGAGAGGAAGCTCTGCAGCTGAGAGAGAGGAAACCCAGAGGGGAAGGCTGAACCCTTGCAGAGATCAACAACTATCCTGCTTCAACACATGGCAACTGACTTTGGTGAGAAAGCAACTTTGAGTTGGACTCTTTAGGGCCTTGTTACTGGAAGCTTTTTACCCCAAATACCCTTTATAAAAGCCAACAGATTTCTGGTACTTTGAATCAGCACCCCTTTGGCAGACTAACACAAACAGGTTTTCAGGGAATTGAATGACAGGAAAAAGAGCACAAACATATGTGTTATGGGTATTCCAGAGAGAGAAAAGAAGGGGGGAAAAGCAGAAGCAGTATTTGGGGAAATAATGGCCAAAAATGCCTACCTCTTATGAGGGATATGGAGGTACATGTTCAGGAAGCACAGCACACTCCAAACAATAAATCCTAACAGAAATACTCCGAGACATATACTAATCAGATTGTCAAAAGCCAAAGATAAAGTATCCTGAAAGCAGTAAAAGAAAAGTGATCCATCATATACAAGGGATGCTCGATAAGACTAAGTGCTGATTTCTCATCAGAAACCGTGGAGGCAAGAAGGCAGTGGCATGACATATTTAAAGTGCTGAAAGAGAAAAACTTCCATCCAAGAGTTCTGTTTCTGGCAGAATTGTTCCTTAGAAATGAGGTATTAAAAGATTCACAGATGAACAGAAACTGAGGGAATTTGTCAACAAGAGGCCCACCCTATAAGAAATACTAAAGGGAGTTCTGCATGATGAAAGGAAAAGACAGGTGAGAGAGATCTGGAGAAGAGTGCAGAAATGAATATTTATTAGTAAGAGTAACTATAAGAGTAAAAAGAGAGACAAAAATAAGATATGACATATAAAAGCCTAAGGATAAAATGGCTGACGTACTGCCTTTACAGTAATAACACTGAATATTAATGTATTAAACTCCCTAATCAAGAGACACAGATTGGCAGAATGGATTTAAAAATATGATCTATCTATACACTGTCCCAAGGACACAAATAGGCTGAAAGTGAAAGGTTAGAAAATAATATTCCATGCAAACAGTAACCAAAGAAAGCTGGGGTAGCTATATTAACATTGGACAAAAGAGACTTTAAATGCAAAACTGTTATAAGACACAAAGAAAGACACTATATATTAATAAAAGGGGAAATCTACCAAGAAGAAAGAACAATCATAAATATGTATGCACCTAACCAGCATGCCCCAAAAATACATGAGGCAAACACTGGCAAAACTGAGGGGGAGAAATAGACATCTCTACAGTTAAGAGTGGGTGACTTCAATTCACCACTCTCATCAATGGATATAACATCTAGACAGAGGATCAATAAGGAAACAGAGATCTTGAATAATACAATAAATGAACTAGACCTAACAAACATATACAGAACATTGCACTCCCAAACAGCAGGACATTCTTCTCAAGTGTTCATGGATCATTCTCCAGGATAGACCACATGTTAGGTCATAGAACAAGTCTCAATGAATTTAGAAAGACTGAAATTATACAAAGTACTATCTCTGACCACAATGGAATGAAGCTGGAAATAAATAAAGGGTGGAGAAATGGAAAATTCACAAATATAAGGAAGTTAAACGACACACTCCTAAACAATCAGTGGGTCAAAGAAGAAATTGCAAGAGAAATCAGAAAATATCTCACAGTGAATGAAAATAAGAACACAACATAAGTATCGTTTAAAAAAAAGGCAATTAACAATTCAAAGAAAAAATTAAATGTAATATTTATCATGAAAAAAAAACAACATATCAAAATGTATGGGTTGAGGCAAAGGCAGTGCTAAGAGGGAAATGTATAGCTGTTAATGCCTACATTAAAGAAAGCGCTAATATCAAAGACCTAACTACATACCTGCAGGAACTAAGAAAAAAAAAAAGAACAGCAAACTAATCCCAAAGCAAACAGAAGACAAGAAATAATGAAGATTAGAGCAGAAATAAATGAATTTGAGAATAAAGAAACAATAGAGAGAATTAACAAAACCAAAAGCTGGTTCTTTGAGAAGATTAACGAAACTGACAAACCCTTAGTGTAAAAAAGAAAAAGAGAGAGAAGATGCAAATAAATAAAATCAGAAATGACAGAAGGGGCATCATTGACCCCACAGAAATAAAAAGGATCATAAGAGGGTACTATGAACAGCTGTATGCCAATAAATTAGATAAGTTAGATGAAATGGATTCATTCCTAGAAACACACAAACAACACACACTGATTCTAGAAGAAATAGAAGATCTCAACAGACCAATCACAAGTAAGGAGATTGAATCAGTCACCAAAATCCTCAAAACAAAGGAAAGCCCAGGACCAGATGGTTTCACAAGTGAATTCTATCAAGCATTCCAAAAAGTACTAATACCAATTCTGCTCAAACTCCTCAAAAAATTGAAGAGGAGGGAACATCACCTAACTCATTCTATGAGGCCAATATCACCCTAATACCAAAGCCACATAAAGATGCTACAAGGGGGAAGCGGATGTGGCTCAAGTGGCTGGGCATCCGTCTACCATATGGGAGGACCTGGGTTCGATCCGTGGGACCTCCTGGTAAAAAAAAAGGGCGAGCAGGCAAGCCGGGCCCGTGCGGCGAGCCAGGCCTGTGCAGACACGCGGCGAGCCACGCAGCAAGCTGATGATGCAACAAAAGAGAGACGCAGGGGAGAGTCAAGGCGAGATGCGCCAGAAACCAGGAACTGAGGTGGCGCAAGTGACAGGGTGCCCCTCTCCCACATCGGAGGTCCCTAGGATCTAATCCTGGTGAAGCCTGGAGGAGGAAAATGAGAAGAGAAGGCAAGAAATAGACACAGAAGATCACCCAGCAAGTGGACACAGACAGCAAGTGTGTGGGGAGGAACTCATA